>CAUYQV010145411.1:0-14511 GCA_963574575.1 Galagoides demidoff | reverse complement strand
CAATGGTGGAAAACTCACTGAGACTTGATTAATTACTGTTGTATAACCATAACCATTGTGATATAAAATGTATCCATTGTCAACTGAAACTGTATTAATTATCATTCCATTGCTGTATCTATGACTACCTGAGTTGTACCCCCTCTTAACCAGCCACCTTTCGCTTCTGTAATATGCTTACACAAAGCCTATAAAAGGCAACTCACCCTCACACCTGGGCTGCTGACTGTCTCTCGGAGCAGCAGCCCCTGCAGCAGGTAAAATAAATGACCAATAATTAACCTAAGTGGGGGTCGAGTCTATTTTTCCAGGTCCCCTAAGTTATTTCACAACCAGCTCCCAATTCCCCTGCTTTGGATATTGCCAACAAAATTAGGATCATCTAAACCAGGTCCAGATGGCTACTTTAAAATATATGTATCTTTTCACCATAAAAAGAATAAAATTAATACTATGAATCTGTATGGGTATCAATAAATGATGAGATAAATAAACAAAGGAGAAGGAATATATCTTTTTACAGAAGAATTTCAAATATCAAATGCAAAGGAAGGAAGCAAATAGAAAATAACTATTACAACACTGCAGTGATAATTGCAGCAATCCACAATGAATACGAAGATTAGCTGGTAAATCTTTAAGGAGAAATAGGAAAATAGGGTAGCTTCAGAATACTTCCCCCAAGATATTTATTATTTACTGTAGAGGCTTGAAGATAAATCCCCAACTATTTTTTTTTTTTTTTTGAGGCAGAGTTTCACTCTATTGCCCAGACTAGAGTGCCATGCTGTCAGCCTAGCTCACAGCAACCTCAAACTCCTAGTCTCAAGTGATCCTCCTACTTCAGCCATCTGAGTAGTTAGGACTACATGCACCTGCCATAACACCCAGCTAATTTTTCTATTTTTAGTAGAGTTGGGGTCTCACTCTTGCTCAGGCTGGGTCGAACTCCTGAGCTCAAGGGATCCTCCCACCTTGGCCTTCCAGAGTGCCGGGATCACAGGTGCAAACTACTGTGTCCAGCCCACAAGATCTTGGATATTCTTCTCTACAGGTGGACTTTAATTCCCTCCTCTTTGAGTATGGGCTATACTTACTGACTCACTCCTAAAACACAAGATATGAAAAGGGAAAAATAGTATCTTTATCGTAGAGAAATCTGGGAGACCCCACCAATTGATAACAGTCAGTTATGGCTGCCATTGCCTGCTGTAAATCACATTGATGTCATGTACCCCATGATATGACTGGATAAGAAGGGAAATTTGGTTTTATGTGACATTTGCTCATGATTATACCAGGGTTATAAATTTTCTAGAAGAATATAAGGTAAAACTAAATTGAACGACAAGCTAAAAAAGATCTGAGTCATACCCTAGAACAGTGGAGCAACCAGGAAAGAGGACCAGATGGGAGTGAATAAGAAGACAATGAGCTAATGCGAATCAGGGCTCTGGACTGAACCCTGGGGCAGAGAAAAGGAGATTAGTAGAAAAACTTACGAAATAGAATATTTTCTGTGGTTTAGTTACTAGTAGTCTATCAATGCTAATTCCACATTAACCATGATTATGCAAATTATTTATTTTAGGGAAAGAGAAAGGAAGCATATACAAAACCTCTCTATGCTATTTTTGTGGTTCCTCTATTTCAAATAAAAAGTTTTTTTATCTATTACAGAGTAATACTGTAATAGATATAAATACTATTCTGTTGATGATCGTAAGGTCTAGAGACATATGATATAAAATCATGTAGAGAGCACCCATCAAATTAAAATAGAAAACAAGAACTAAAGCTTTGATTGTCCCCTACTAAATTTAAGGGAAGTCATTCCAAATCACTAGCCACATCACTGTGGTTAAGCACACAGGAGGGTGAAATGAGTTACATTGCAGATAGCTGCTCTTGGGATTACAGCCTTGTGAGAGCTATAGAAGACACTTATCACCAAGACCCCACAAAAGGCCTGTTGAATCTTCTGTGGTGGATGGAAGCAGAGATAGGGATGAAAACACAGTTGTCTAGTTGGCTCTCCTGAGCTGTACACTGACCCCCTCCCCCCATGCACAGAACTGCAGCTACTGAGTACTACTGGCCTGACAGAGGATGATGTATGGGACAGCAGTTCTGAGCATGCAGATTAAGCTTTCTGAATTGAACTGCTAGTTAATTGCAGGAGGGCATTTAACTTTGATCTTTATTTTGTCATTTGTAACAAGAGTAATAATGGACCTGTGAACAAGGATACAAAACAAGGAGGACCACTCTGGAGCTGTGCTATCAGAAACACCCAAATCACCCTATCTGGGATGCAGTGGTAGATAGAAAGCACATCTGACGTCTATAGGAAGCAAACGTTCAATGTGTGTGAAGTCTGTATAAAAAGTGACCACCTTTGTTCAGGACATGTTATTTTGAATTCTGTGATGACTTCCTTCTATGTTTTATTCCTACAGCAGGTCAATTTCCTCTTCAACACTCTGCTCCCCTTTCTTCTGTTCACAGGCACTTTGGGTTAATACTAAATATCTCTGTGGAATAAGATTTGTCTGTATCTCAGAAGAACATCTACTATACTCAACTGTCTGTCAGAACACCACAAAAGGTGCCCTGAAGTAAATTCCTGTTCCTAACTCTCAGTCGTCTACCAGCTGACAGGCTTTTCCACTCAGAAGAGCTGCCGTATCCTTTCTTTTCCTTCTCTCCTCTTTTCTGATCTCGTTTTATTTTTCTTGTCTTTTCCTTTGTTTTCCCTTCTCTTCTTTCCCCCTTTCCTTCCTTCTTCATCATTCTTCTGAATGAACTCTCATTTTTATTGTAATTATTGGATACTGGAAAAACAAGGCGTGTGAATGACAGCAAATTCTGATTCAGAAAATCAGTGAGTGATGCTGAGGCACTTATTTGGCTTTCACTACCTGGACTCCACAGGAGTATGGGAATAAGTTTCTGAAATTAAGATAGAAATTGAAGATACAATTATTGCATTGAACTAGTTCATGATCTCCTTTCTTACTGGTCTATTTTATTTTACTGTCTTATAGGAAAAATAATTAAAGTGTATCAGAGTGAATAAGCAGAATATCATTACAAGTTTAAAAATACAAAATATTTAAAGAGACTATCCTAGTATTATTGATACCAGACTTTCACCTTCAAGGGTTCTTGGTCTTGGTGTTTCGAAGAATGAATCCACAGATCAGTGGTAAGACAGGATTTACGTATAGAAAAGAAAAACAACCAAAAATGCCAAAGCTCCTGGCAGAGAAACCCAGGTTGGGAAAGAGCTCTCTCGCTCCCAGTGTTTTCCTCTCCCGGCTCTCTGCTCCAGTGTATATGCAGTCACTTGGGGTTATTTACAAAACTCATCTGTTGCATTTAGCAGTTGTAGGTCCTCCAAAGTGACATTCAGACTTACATTTAGCAAAAGGGAGACAGAATTCTGTTAAAGAAGGGATACAATCCCTTTTGTTCAGGCCTAGGAAAATTACATGAAATTGACCAGGCCACGAAATAGACTAGCCCCAGAAAAGGTGGGGGTCCGGGCTCAGCCAGAAATGCAAGTGGAAGGAGCCAAGAAGGCCCCAGTGTCTCCCTCGCAGCTGTCTGGCCCCTCTGGCTCCTGGAGCCTCCTACCGCCCCATTGCCTACCCTCCAGCCCGCTGGTTCCACCACCGACTGCGGCAGCACCCACATCATCAGGGCTAAGGCTGCGGGTCCTGGCGCCACCTGTCCCGTGTCATTATTATCATGTCTATCTTTTTTTCTTTTAAGTGGTGGTTAATAATTCCTTTTTAAAGTGAACTTTATTTATTTATTTTTTATTAAATCATGTTTATGTACATTAATGCAATCATGAGGTACAGTGTGCTGGTTTAATATACAATTTGAAATATTTTCATCAAACTGCTTAACATAGCCTTCACTGCATTTTCTTAGTTATTCTGTTAAGACATTTAGACTCTACACCTAGTAAATTTCACATGTACCCTTGTAAGATGCACCGTAGGTGTGGTCCCACCAAGTACCCTTCCTCTCCCCTTTCCCCTTCTTCTTGGGCTATAATTGGGCCTTGAAGTTTCATAGTAAGGCTGAGTACATTGGATACTTTTTCTTCCATTCTTGAGATAATTTGCTAAGAAATATGTTCCAGCTGGAATATGTTCCAGCTCTTTATAAACATGTAAGAGGTAAAGTCTCCATCTTTCTTTAAGGTTGCATAATATTCCATTGTGTACATGTACCACAATTTATTAATCCATTAGTGGGTCAATGGGCACTTGGGCCTATTCTATAAAGAATAGTTTCTACAGGATCTAACACACTCTCCTGACAGGATGAAATTCATATACATCCCAGGTTCTTTTTTTCAATATATTCTCAGTAATTCTTGCTAATTGACACTAAAGTAGGTTATAAGTTGTTTCATTATTCAACATTTCCCAGGGTAGAGTAGTGATTAAGACTTATGAAATATAGTCACTGATTGCAGGGAGGACAGCTGGAATTTGGAGTAGAGCCTGACATTGAAAGACCAGATAAATTTCCCAGGTTGGGAGAAAGCAGCTCTGACCGCTCTTGGCAGATGCACGTCGGGAGTGCAGGCAGCCCAAGGCACGGTGACATCCACAGGGGCCTCCTCGCCCCTGACCCCGGGCCTCTGTCCTTTCTCAGGCTCTTCCTCACTGCAGGCTCCTCCCTCAGGCCGTGGAATCCAATGTGGACACGACCGGCTCAGAGAGAGTCACGGCAACCAGCATCGTTGTCTCCTTCATTTTAAACGCTACAGAATTACCCACCAAACACAGATTCGCTCCCAGCGGCCCTGCGTCCTCTAAGGACCTCCCTGTAGCTCTGGTCCTCTGGTGCAGTCCGAGGATCCAGATGGAAGTACGCGAAGTCAGTGAGAAGCGGATGAGAACCGACCGGTGCAAGTTTATCTACAACAGCTCCTCTCTCTGTCCTGTCGCCCTCCTCTTCAAAACTCTTTGGCAGTGTGTCCGCGGGTGAGCACGCTGCCCAAATCCCGAGGCCCCACATGCGCCCCGCTGCAGCGCCCTGCGCCTTCTCCTGCTGACACAGGGCTGCTTCCCTCTGGGTGCCTCTGCCCGGGCTCAGCCTTCTGCCACCATCTCAGAGAATTTACCCATCTGATATGGTGGAGTTCAACTGTGAGCCTCTAACAAAAGCTCTCCTGTACTACTCTGCACTAAATAGATACGTAAATAAATAAATACACGAACACATTCTTGCTGTTCACTATGTCTTGGTGCTCTGCTGCGCGCATCACCTATTCTGACCTTTATAAAGTATTATAAATTCTTTATTCATTGTATTCTAGGCCCTTAAAGAAAGAGACTATGAGTCTGTTTTATTCCTCTGTGCAACCTCCGCGTTATTTATCACACTCCTTGGCATATAAGCATCCCCCAGTATTCATCATAAAAACCATTACAATGACACTAATAATATTTTAATTTCAGAATTTGTTTCCTTCTATCTGAAGCAGTATCTTTTCTCTTGTTCACTGTGTGGAAGAAAAAACTCAGCAAATATTCGTCAGACATAGCAGGACTCTGGACGCAGACTCTGCCAGGTGCGATGCTGCCCTTGCCCATTCCGGGCTGGGCAGGTGTGGGGCCTGGCAGGGGCTCCGTCCAGGATTGCAGGAAGGCGAGGAAGGGGTGATGGGTTTAGAGAAGGAAAGGCAAGAGGAGAAGACTATCTCAGAGGAGAAATGATGGGCACAGCCCTGCCCCAGTAAGTTGTGAGAAAAGGGAAATCCAGGGAAAAGGAATTGTCCACGCAGAGTATGGAGTTTCTCTGGGAACACAAGGCAAGGAGGATTACAAGGGAAGAGTCCTTTACACAGAACTTGGAATAAGAAATCAGAGGAAGGGTATTTCATGGCATTTGGATAGACAGGGGTATGTTAGTGAAGGAGGAAGACTTTGAGAAGAGTCTTCTGTGGTTAATATAATTTAAACCAGATAAGAAAATAAAAGAGAACCTTACAGGATGGGGCCTTAGTTTGACAGAAAATGTGGATCTGAAACAGTGAAAAAATAAGTAGATTTGGCTAAAACAGAAGATCTGGCAAGTGAGATCAGGAGATAAATTTCGTAAGAATTTGAGTTTAAAAGCTATTCCAAGATAGTACATTTTTATTCCACAAAAGAACACTGAAGATTTTTCATCAAGGAAATTGTGTAAGAAATATGCTAGAAGAGATGATAAACAAAATCTGGTCAAATCATGGAATATTATTCACCCTTCAAAAGGAAGGGCATTTTTGCAGCTCTGCAATGTGGATAGACATTGTGCTAAGCAGACCAAAGTGGACACCAAGGACACATCCTGTGTGACCCCACTCACATAGGGCACCTGGAGTAGTCATGATACCGGAGGTCCAGGCTCTTGGTCTCAGCAGCTCCAAGAATGAAGTGACAGACCACAGGATCAGCAGTAGGTTAGGTTTTATTCAACAAGTGTTACAGCTCTCACAAAGAACCAAACCTCCTTGCTCTCCCGCTCTCTGTTGGAGGTCCATGTTTGGGCTCTCTGCTTGGGGGCTTATATAGTGGCAGGTCCTTGTGAGTTACAGTCAGTTGTCCAGTGAGCTTTCAGGTCTTGAAAACAGACCAATCAGGAGCATGTTTTGGAAACAGACCAATCAGGGATGCACTGGAGGAATTGACTTGCCAGAAGTCCATGTGAGGAGACAGCAATGGCCATTGTCTTCCCCTAGCCTGTGTCCAGCAAATTCCTCCATTCCCCACAACAGCAACAGGTCCAGAGCTAAGGTGGCTGGTCTCAGTGCCACCTTGTCTGGCATCAGTCACCCTCCCGGAAATAGAAAGCAGAATGCTCATTTCCAGTGTCTGTCTGGGGACGGGGCAGTGACCAGTGACCACATCCTAGGTATAGGGTTTCAACTTAGGAAGGTGAAAAGAGTTCTGGAGAGTGATGGCAAAATAGCATGAAGCTACTTACAGCTATTGAGCTGTACACTTGAGAATTATTATGGTGGTCAGCTTGATGTTATGTGCATAAAATAGTAATTGTAATAATAACAATAATGATAATAAAGCAACTGCTTTAAGTAAGAACGTTGAGCTGGTAAACCCTCAGAGTTGAGTGATTATAATAAGGGGGCTACGATGTCCTAATACTTGGGGACTGGAGTATGATCCAATTTCCAAGCTTTCTGGGCCTTAGTTTCCATTGTGAAGCTTAAATTTAAAATATATGTTTTTCTTAAATTAAGAAAGGAAGACAGCATGTCAAATAAGATTCATCCTGAAATAGGAGCCATCATTTGTATATTAAATTATGAAAACATTTTGGATGATGACCTGTGACAAGCACAGAGAGGGCAGGCTGACCACGGGTATTGGGACAGAGCACCGACTGCATGACGTGGGGGACAGGCAAGAGCAGAGGAGCAGCAAATGTTGTAGAAGTGCTTGTCCAGGAAATTATAGGGTGTGTCTAGCATGTGACAGGAACACACAGCCCAGGGATAGTTTCCCACCAGCCAGTTTGTTCTCTTGAAGAACATTGTCTCCTGAAGCTTGGCCACCACCCTGCATGTCCACAGGTGCCTGCACATAGGATACTCAGGGCCTCCCTTTCTTCTTCTGCAAGCGATCCTGCAGTCCTTTTGTGTTGTTGAAAAGGGTGCTGGTGCTGCCACCTTGGCGTGCTGCAGCGGTGTTCCTTTCTGCATGCTGGGAGGGTGCCAAGCTATTGATGGCCGCAGGACACTGATGCAGCAAAACCACTGTGCATTTGCCGGAGAAGCAGAGGAAATTCCATTCTTTGATCTTGATGTCAATTCTATTTCACTGGCCTCACAGAATGCCTCCTTGAATAATATCAAGGAGGTTTGGAAAACCTTATGAAGTTTATGAAAACTTACCTGAAATTTCACTCACAGCCTCTTTCACACAGATCTGGGCAAATGTTCACAAGGGCCCGGGCTGGAGATCCATCTGGCAGAGACAGTGCCGAACTCAGAGCAACCTTCCTCTTGATTTTATAGGTCAGATCCACTTGCCTGACTTTTACTTTCTCTAATAGGAGTTTTTTAAAAAGAAATCTCTATGCATATAGACAGATCTTTGGCAAGGACAATCTTGCACATCCTCCAGAAGTGTTCAGACATTTATTAATCCAGGATGGTCTTGGTTTAAATTCAAATTGGGACCATCTTCACACTCAGTTGAGAGAATAAATGCATATCGTAAAACCTGGTCATGCAGGACCCAAAGGAATGACTTCCATTTGCTACTGTGACGGATCACACTGCTCCCTACTCTTCTACCCACAATGGGCAGAATGGATCTCAACTACAATGAAGTCATTTTTTTTTTTTTTTGCCATTTTTGGCCGGGGCTTGGTTTGAACCCACCACCTTTGGCATATGGGGCCAGTGCCTTACTTCTTTGAGCCACAGGTGCCACCCAATGAAGTCATTTTTAAATATGTATTTAATATTAATATCAAAAAAAAATTTAAAGCTTAAATCAAAAGATAAAAGCAGGCTATACCACAGTTTAAACTAAAATCAACAGAACCCCTTACTGAGCTGCCCATCTCGCTTGGGCTCTCTCACACAATCTGAGAGTAGGCAGGCTGACTGATCTTTTGTTTATAAACATGTGAATTAATATCTAGAAATAATTAACAGCAACATTCATACCTTTTTTTTTGCAGTTTTTGGCTGGGGCCAGGTTTGAGATCAGTATATGGGGCCAGTGCCCTACTCCTTTGAGCCACAGGTGCTGTCCCATTCATAACTTTCAAAGTGGTCCGGTTGCACATTCATGTTTGGAGAGGTCTGAAGGTACAGCGGCATTGTTAGCTCGCTTTGTCCCAAGGCATCATGAGCCACCATGGGAGGCGTTGGCCTCAGCAGCTCTTGGGCCTTTTCCTCCAGACACTGAGGAGCTGAGGAGGCATCCAGGGCTGCTGGGAGAGGGGAGGCTGAACACACAGGCTAGCACACCTCCACTTCAAGTGCTCTCCTTTTATTTTTTTTATAAGATTTTATTTTATACAAAAAAATACAGTTTGAACAAAACAAAAGCAATGCAGTTGTTTGTAATTATTATTATTATTATTAATTTGAGGCAGAGTCTCACCCTGTGCCCTGGGTAGAGTGGTGTGGTGTCATCATAGCTCACAGCAACCTCAAATTCCTGGGCTCAAGAGATCCCCTTGCCTCAGCTTGCCAAATAGCTCACACTACAGGTGCCTGCTAGTTGTTCCGTTTTTAGTAGGGACAGGGTATCAGTATTTCTCAGGCTGGTCTTAAACTACTAAACTCAAGCAATCCACCTTCCTCAGCCTCCCAGAGTGCTAGGATTACAGGCATTAATAAGGTGATCATATTTTAACATTGGTAAAGTGGGACACCATTGACCAGGGGTGGGGGGGTTGGGGGGGTTCGTAATTAAAAATTTGGTCTATATGGAGCAACAAAAATTTTCATAGAATGCAAAAATAGTATTATAATATATATATATTTTTTAATTTCAACATAAGTACAATTTACAAATATAATGCATTAAAAAAATTATGTATAGGGTGGTGCCTGTGGCTCAAAGGAGTAGGATGCCAGCCTCATATGCTGAAGGTGGTGGGTTCAAACCCAGCCCTGGCCAAAATAAAAAAAATATATGTATAGTATTATTTTATTCTTTGGCATATTTCTCATTTGAGTGAATTTTTTTTAGTAGATTGCTGTCGTTGTTTAAAAGGTCATGAAAATTTTCACAAGAATTTGTTAAATTATATTTCACACATAAAATGACTTTCAAAGTCTCAACACTTAATTGTGATTTTTCTGATGTCCACACTTTATTTACCGTAGAAAAAATGCGTTCAGTCGCAGCATTAGTTCCTGGTGTGGACAGCACATAATCCCACAATTTTTAGTGCAATATTATATGGAACATGGTTTGTTCCAAAATATAAATGAGTATTGTCTGCTAAATTCATGAAATAAATAAATTTCTTACCTAAATTATCTGAATAGCTGATTTGTTGACATCACTTGTTTAACTAGCCCTAACATGCAGTACAATGTATATTGTCTGAGAGACAGTTACAAAATGTTTTCATGGTTGCCAATGCCAAAAATTGCCATTGTTCATTAAGTCCAAACAATGGTGGTTGAATTCTAACAATTGATCAACAATGTGAACTTTGATAAGCAGTTCTTGATAATCAGTTCTCAACAATTATTTGTTATTATTAAAGTTTAACATTATAAAATTAACAAAAATAATATAAAACTCATATCCTGGTGAAATAACCACATGGCAGTATTGGGACCAGAATTGCCACAGAGAGACCACCACACACGTGTAAAAACAAAAAGTGCTTTATTTTGCAAGCATAAGCCTGGGCCACACTTCTCTTCAGGGTGGCTGGAGGAAGGGTGACACCCTAGTGAAGTGAGCTGAGGTTTTTAAAGTGCACAGAGGAATTTCACTGGGTGTTTTGTCAGGCTGGGCTCCTATTGGCTGAGCTGTTTATGGTTAGGGACCCTCTAGAGGGGGAGGGTTACTTGTTTGTTCCAGACAGTTTGGCTCCTTCTGAGCTAATTGTCGTTGCCTAGAAGCAAGGGAGGGAACCAGTCTCCTTCTGATACCAATTCCACCTGGGTGACCTTGCCCAGGAGGGGAGTAGGGAGTTTACATTAGCCTTTTCATTTCCAAATGAAGTTACATTAACCTCTTCATTCCCAAATGGAGTTACATTAACCTTTTCAGCAGCTGCAAACTGTATATTCCCTTCCCATTCTCCTGCCATTCCCTAGCTTGTCATGCATTCTTTCCAAAAATTGGGACCTTTTTAAAACGCTGCAGGACATGGGACAAATTGTTAAAAATTGGAACTGTTCCACCAAAAGCGGACGTCTGGTCACCTTAGGCATTAACCATCCTGCACAGCTAATTGCTTGTATTTAAATAATTGAAGAAAAAAAGTTGGGAAATCACTTATTGGAACAACATGTGATAGAGTAAAAGGCATTAAAAAGAAGAATTAAAAAAAATCAGCAACAGCTCCAGCATGAAGAATGAAAATATTTTCTTAGTTAATCCATGAACCATAGCTTTTGTGACTGAGGCATCCACTTAATCCATTATTCAAGATTTTACTTCATCATTAAAAACAATAATTTTTTTTTTTTTTTTTTTTTTTTTTTTACAAATTATGCTTTACTATATGCTATATGGACAAAAATATACTCCTAGGTACCAAAATCACCTGTGTTATGTAATTCATGGAGTCTTATCCAATATTTCCTTTATGTATGTGTGTGTGTCTGTATATATATATATATATACAGATATATATCTATATATTTGTATCTACGTGTATATATATATATGTATTTTTTTTTTTGAGACAGTCTCACTTTGTTGCCCCTGGTAGAGTACCATGACATCATAGCTCACAGCAACCTAAGACTCTTGGGCTCAAGTGATCCTCTTTGCCTCAGACTCCCAAGTTGCTAGGACTACAGGCACTCGCCACAATGCCCAGCTATTTTTAGGGATGGGGTTTTGCTCTAGCTCAGGCTGATCTCAAACTTGTGAGCTCAGGCAATCTGCCTGCCTGGGCCTCCTAAATGTTGGGATTACAGGCGTAAGCCACTGTGCCCAGCCTCCTTCTTTTATTTAATGAGAAAAATATAATTCTTTTATGTATTTGACTTACCAGGACTTATACTGACAGAAAAGGTCACATTAGTTATAAACTGTTACAGTGTGCCCAGAGTTCTTCGTTCCTCTTGTTTGTTAATTTGCCCTATTAGGTTTACCACGTTCATGTTTGGGATGGAATAGACAAGTTCAGTGTGCAGAGCACCAATTGTTAGGGGGACTCAGTAAGAGAAGACATGGCCTTCTGATGAGATTGTTCATCTAGGTCTTCTCAACATCAACCGCTCCACATTGCATTCTGTGAGGCTGGATGTGGGGGCTGCAAACTCCACTTCTCACACCCCCAAGACAGCCACCTTCCTACTGCCAAAGGGAGACCATACAGGGAGACACAGAGAAAGGGGAGAAGGAACTTCTTTCTGGTTTTCTGGCTCCTATCAAGAAGACTGCTGTAGCAGCAGGTTCCTGTCCCTGGTTTTCTGTTGTTTGTTAGGATTTTGTTTTGACCTTCTGAATACTTGGTGAAAAATAGGTCCTCTTAAATGTCCAAGCACCAGCTGTGTAGTCCCCTTGCTGTTGGTTCTGCCTTTCAAAACCTGCCTCTCTGCACCCTGCATTAAACACATTGTTAAAAATGACTTGACTACATTTTGACTAGGTCCCAATAGACACAGCCTTTAACCTGGAAAAAAAAACAAACTCATAGAAGTTTAATCGTCTCCAAATTCATACAAGTCAAAATGACTATAGAATTCTAAATTCGAAATAATCCTCACAGATTATAGAGTTTTTAATTTATAGGTGAATTTTGTATTGTTTTTAATGCTAGGCAGTTTACACAATTATGATTCAGCTACCAAATAATGGGATCAACACTCAAGTTCATGTTTTGTATATTATTTTATGTGAATTTAGTTTTTACATTCAAAATACATTGAGGAAGACTCAGAATAAGCTACTCAAAATAAAGCCTTCATCACCAAGGTGAGAGTTTTCTATGGAGAGAAAGGAATCAGTTTCTTTCAATTCCTACCATTTTTTACTTTGCAATTAATTAACACTCCTAGTCAATTTTCCTTTCAACATGGCCACAACAGGCCTTTTTTAGTAAGGAGATACATTGACACATTCTCCAGAGCTCCACAGACCAAAGAATTTAACTGAAGAGATCAAACTGAGTTGAAAATGAATCCATCTCTCATATTGAACTTCTGAGCAAGAGTTCCCACATCTCATCAGTTACACCTTTCAACCTGTGCCCTCTTAATGCTCTACAAAGTCTCCTTAAATTCATTGCCCATTAGCACACTAATCACCCCAAATCTTCAATAGACAATTCACATGAACAGAGAGCACCACTACATTTGTTTAATATCTCAATATTTCAGACCAGTTAGCAATAAGTAATCTTCATGGTAAAGTTTATATTTTTGATTGGTATGATATATCTTCCTTCTCCATAGTTCTGCTAATATTTTTAAACTTGAATACTAGCAGCAAAATTATCTTAAATCACTACATTATAATTTCTAACAAGAGCACATGTTCTTCAGATTTTTTTAAAAAATGAACTCTATTCATAAAGTTGTCTGAGTGCCTTTATTACCTAATTGAAAAAAAGTTTGATTTTTCTTTTAAAAACTTTCTAGTTATTTATGTCTATTTAAATTATTTTAATACAATTTTTATTTATTTATGTCCAAAAAGCTAAATCATTATTTTTTTTTGATGCCATACTTTTCACTGAAAAGGGATAGAACTATTGCAGCATAATTCTATGTCAATATCATAACTTGATTGAGATTTTTGTTTTTATACAAGGTACTAGTTTACCTTAAGAAACATAATTCATATATTTGAAATTTCAAATGAATTGCACTCATTGAAAGATTCCCCAGACAGAGGAACTGCTGCTAGTTCCTATAATATCTTAGTAATGAAATGAGTGATAGTGTGTTTGTCCTGCAAGAGGAAGAGAGCATTGAGATGATGGGAGCCTGAAAGTCCCCGTTAATGGACAGCCCCCCAGGCTTGACCAGAGACTCCTGGCCTTTTAAGTGTCTATGAAAAACTAAATGCATTCTAAATATTAGCATTGCTATTTTGCCATTATTCTTATTTTTTTATCTGCAATATTTCTTTAAAGGATTTATTTATTCAATATGAATTTTCCATCATGAAAAAAGAAACTCCTAAATTTCTTTCCTGTAAACATTTTGGACGTTTTAAGGTATGAAATATTTTTAAAATATTATATCTTTTTTTGAAAAAAAATACAGAGTTACATTTTATATCCTAAGTTTGATTTATCCAACATGTAACAAGTCAAATTTCTCTTCATCTTTCTAGATGGATTTCAATTCTTTTGCATAAAAATCCAGAAATAGGAGATCTAAATCATCAATATTTTTAATTTTTTGATAAATTCCACATTGTTTTTCTGTAGCAACTGCACCATTATGGATTCTTGCCAACAGTGTGCAAGAGTTCCAATTTCTCTACATCCTTCCCAGCAAGTGTTGTTTTTTATGTTTGTCTCATAATAACTATCTACAGAAGTGTGGTGATAGCTTGTTTTTATTTGTATTCCCCTGAAGATTAGTAACCTTGGGTAGTTTCTCAGAAACCTGTTGGCCATTTGCTTGATGTTGAAGAAATATCTATTTAAGTCCTTTGACCATTTTTTTTCTTTTTTTTATTAATTGATTTCTGTGTACATTGATGCCAACATGGGGTACATTGTGCTGTTTCATATACAATTTGAAACATCTTCATCAAGCTGGTTAACATAACTTTCATATCATTTGGGAATGTGCTGATTTTATATACA
>CAUYQV010145407.1:0-20817 GCA_963574575.1 Galagoides demidoff | reverse complement strand
GGAGCCTCAAGCTATCCCCCTGGGTAGAGTGCCATGGCATCCCAGCTCATAGCAACCTCCAACTCCTGGGCTCAAGCGAGTCTCCTGCCTCTGCCTCCCAAGTAGCTGGGATCACAGGCGCCTGCCACAATGCCCAGCCATTTTTTTTTTTTTTTTTTGGTTGCAGCCATCATTGTTGTTTGGCGGGTCCGGGCTGGGGATTCGAACCCGCCACCTTAGGTGTACATGGCTGGCGCCTTAGCCGATTGAGCCACAGGCACTGAGCCAGAAACTCTACTTTTCATTAAATACATTTAACTTGTCTCATTTATGTGATTGCCTTAAATATTTCTCTGATATACACTGAGAACGATATAAAAAAAAATAATTTTTGATCCACCTATCAAACATGTAGAAAACTGAAGAGAAAAATCAAAGTCTATGGTACTTATGCTTATTTTTGCTTTCTTCATCATTCTTTCCTTCCTGATAGTTCAAGACTCCTTGTTTTAATCATTTCCCTTCTAGTTAGGAAACTTCCTTTTCTTATGCATTTAGGGTAGGTCTGCTGGTGACAGATCCTCCCAATCTTCCTTTGTCTGAGGATGAACAGAGGGAAATTTTATTTCTTTTTCATTACTCAAGTATAATCTTACTGAATATAGAATTCTGGGGTTGACAGTTCATTTTGTTCAGCACCTGAAAAACGTTGCGCTGCTTCCTTCTGGCCTCGTAATTTCTGATGAGAAATTGCTGTTTTATGAATTGCCTTTCCCTGTTGGTAACATATCAAGTCTCTCTTGTGGCCTCATCACTGCTGGATGGTTCTGAAAGTGCCACCTGCCTAACAAAGCTGGGGAGGGAAGTCATCTTGTTGTCACTGGGTGGGGATGAAATCCAGGATTCCATTTGGCCCCTATTGATACCAGGGAAATGGGTCTTATTACCTCTGGGGTTTTCCAGCTGGTCTTCTCTGATCTTCCCCAGCAGAGTGGAGGGTGAGGGCCGCCTCTTTACAGCCAGGTGAATATGGTCTCCCCACTCAGACTTTGCTGACAGGGTGACAATGAGGCCATTTTGTTTTCCACATACAGAGCAGAGTAGTTATTGTCTAAAAGTTTTCTGTCTTGCTATATTGTCCCTTTTCTGGTCCTTTGGTTATAAAAGAGTAAGCGTTCTTGCTTTTTGTTTTATTTCATTAATTAATTTATTATATATATATTTTTGTCACCTGCTCTTATTAGCACATCCAGGTTGCCTGTACAGCATCCAGTCTAGGATATATAAATTAAAAACAAAACAAAACAGAACAGGAAACTGATCATTGCTCACGTCCCAAATCCCTACTGGTCTGTCTTCTTGTGCCTGCCCTTTAGAACCATTTTCAGAGCATGCCAAAAATATGTATACATATTATAACAAAGAAAAAAATGATATTAAAATTGTAATACGTCACATTGACTTCTGTAATTATGATACAAGTACAATATTCGTATAAGATAACAAACATCAGTATGCATAGAATATCACAAAGTTAAGACATTTTTTCTTGGGAGGGACAAGGGAGGGGGGAATGAGTGGAGGGAGGGGATTGGATGGACATTTTTGAGGTCTATCTTACAGGGGTACAAGTGAAACTCTCTAAGAGTAGAATCAGAATGTTTTAAAACTATAACTGAGAAAATGACATGAAGACTGTGTTGATCAGTTTGATGGAAGTATTTCGGATTGCATGTGAAAACCCCACACTGTACCCTAGAAGTGTATTAATGTACATAGTTACCATTCAATAAAAAAAAAAAAAGAGGCTTAGTAAAAAAAAAAAAAAAAAATATATATATATATATATATCAAATAAGTACACTGAACCACATAAATGCATCAATTTACACAGTTATATTTTAATAAAACAAAACAAAAAAACCAAAAAAAAAAAAAAAACTCAAGCCATTTGACTCTAGGGCAGGGCTTCTCCAGTTTTACTGTGCTTAGAAATCACTTAGTAATGTTATTAAAATCTTCAGACGCTGCCTCAATGTCAGATATAATTGGTATGGGGTATACCATACCAGCCAAAGCACTTAAAAGATCTCCAGGTCATTCTAATGGGGAGCCCTGGTCACAGCCCTTACGTAGAGTCTACCTGGCAGTGGCCCTTGCATAACTCTCTTCCCCTTCAGAAAAAGCATTGAGAATTAGGTTCAGCCTCAAATTACAAAGCACACAATCTCCTTCTCCTTAATATTGGATTTGATTTTTAGCGGGTAGGAGAGACTGGGAAAGAGGAGTGTTATTTGGTTGGGGAGGATGTCTTAAAAAACATTTTAGATAGACAATTAGGATAGAGAGGGAAGATCACCTTGGGACAGGGAATGTTGGCTCGCCTGTGTTATAAACCAGAGTTCAGTGATGTTGACAATAAAAACAACAATGTTCCAATTGTTTTAGACTAAATTGAAACACTTTTCTCACGAAGGTGGTAGATGGGCTTATTCTTCCCAATTCGTTTTCTCCTTGTGATGGAATTAAAGATCTAAGTCACCTCTGCCAGGTGAGCTTGGGGTGCCTCCCACCACAGTAGGTGAAGGGTATGTCCTCCCAAGATTGTTAGGCTTGGTACATGCTTCGCTTTTGCCAATGAGGGTTGCTGATACACCCATGCCTCCAGAGGCTGTAAGGGCCCTGGTAGGTTTTTTATTGGCCTGTCCTGCTTCTCTGTCATTTGGAGAAGATTTCTTCCCCAGATAATTCCTGGTGCCAGAATAAAAGCCATGTGGGACAGATCTGAACCCAACCCCGAGCCAATCCCACACTAGTCCTGTGAGTCACAGCCAGTCCACATGACCAGAACTGAGCCACAGATGTCTGCTCTTGTAAGCCACTCGATTCTGGAAGGGTTTTGTTCTTCAGTATTATTAAGGAGATAGGACCTGACGAATACAACTATATTTAAAGAAAAAAATTCTGAATTACCTGGTATTGTTTTCATTGCCCAGCATCTGAAACATTCCCTATCTTCCTAATGTTTGGGGGATTTCTGAACGAGTTCTCTAGAAGGCAGCCCTGCTTTTACTATGTAGGTAAAGAACCAAAATGCTGATTAGGGTACAGTATACGACCGGGCTCAACATCAACCTTACCCATCTGGTAATTTAAATCTATCTCTAGTGAAACAAAAGGGAAGGGATGGTGAAAAAATCTTACTTCCGAGAGGCAGGGGCATCAGAGGGAAGGTATGAACGGTGGCATTTAATTCAGGTGACAGAAGTGACACAAACTGTGGAACATCATGTTTGAAAGTGATGGGCAGCACTGGTGTCCTCTCTAGGCTGTCTTGGGGGCACTATTTTGACTGGTTTCTGGCTGCCCTGCCTACATCTTTTCCTGGTTGTTTCTCCTAGCCCTCCTCGGAGATGACAGTTGCCTTTCAATAAACGTGATTTTTGCTTAAATCAAACAAGGCAATGTTTCTCATTTCTAGCTAACATTTCTTCATGTCCCATTTTTTAGTTGTTTATTTTGTTCTCAAAGATGTATCTAACACCTTGCAAGGCTCTAGAGATAAAGAAAGCAGTGAGGTACAAATTGCTCTCAAAATACATATAGTTGGTTTATCACACATGAGTGTGATCCCCTTTCATAAATATATATGAATATATTCTACTTGGTTTTACGGCTATGTATACTTTGAGAACGATTGAGGCCTCACTCTCCTTTTTAAGAAAAAGGCAAAGTAAAGGGATTAGGGGTTCTGAAATTGTAGGGGCCCAAGAAATATTTCCCCTTTGCCCTCTAATGATTCACTGAAAAATCAACTCCCCAAAAGCAGATTAGTTGCAGAAAAGGCTTACACTTTTATTCACATCATGAAATAAAAATAGAATCCTAAATGAAACCCCACTACCAGCTGAACAGGTCCTCTTGGCCAAGGAAACCCCACTAAGACACTCAAAACCAAGTTTCCCGGCCATGACAAGATTCATTCCCTTCCCCACCACCCCAGGCCAGATTTTTTTCCAAGAGTTAGAGAGAATCCACCCCCTGGAAAGATAAAGAAGGAAAGATTTTCTTCTACACTGACTTAAACCAACCACCTAATGATGCAGCCAGACTGCCCTGGCCCCCAATTTGCAGTTTGCGCCTGACAGCTGACTGGTTTCACAAGGCGCTCCTTCCTCATAAATGACCACCAACCACAGACTGATTCTGGCAGGTGTATGGAGACTCACACACGGCGCCTCTGTGTCCTAAGTTATACAGCCTAATTTTACTGATGCACTTATTTATTTATTTACGTTTTAAAATTTTATTTTTTTATTAAAGCATAACTGTATACATGGAGTACAATGTGATGATTTGATACACAATTTAGAATGCTTAGGTCAGAATGATTAACATAGCCGTCACCTCACTTATTTTTTGTGGTGAGACATTTATAATTCACTCCTCGTTGTTTTGAGTATACCCTTGCACCGTGCAAATTAGGTAAGATTCTACCCAATGCCCTCCCTCCTCCCTCCACCTTCCCCTCCCCTCTTTCTCCTCTCCCCTCCCTCTTGCTAGACTATATTTGTGTTTTATCATTCCTATGAAAGCATTTTAATGTTATGTCTCCACCCCAAAGTGAATATGGGTGTAGGTCACATGTATATTTGCATTCCACACACGTGTGTGACCCCCCCTTTCACGAACGTTCATAGTTCCCCCTCCTGCTTGTTCAATATATATGTTTAGCCTGCTCATTTAACTCCCGTCACACGGTCCCTCTTTCAAAGTGCCCATTTTCATCCTCAGCCGGAGCCTCTGATTTCCATGGGGCAGGTTGGAACTCATTCTGAGAGATCAAAGTCCTTCTTTCCAAATGTGCAGGTCTCCTGATTTTGAGTCCACAATGTGCAGGCAGGGGAGAATCCCAGAGTGATTACCACCATCCTGGTGTGGCCCCAATACTTACATAGCCTTATTTCAGAGAGGCGAGAGAATTATACCTAGGTCATTACCGAAGTTTTGAGATACACAAAAATCAAGAAATCTGCACCAGTGGAAACAAACGAAGTTCTCCTGGCAACACTGATAAACCCAGCAAGTTGAGACTTACATGGCTGAATCAGAAAGGACTCCTGTTCTGGTTACTTCTTATAAGTAAAATAATGAACCATAGCACAGTCTGTCTGAAAACTTTCATAGGGACCTATTAAGGGGTAATAAATGCCTACTAGAAAGAATGACCAAACATGGAGCTCATAAGTGTTTCTCTTTGGAAATTCAGGTGCAATGACATTCTTCGTCTTCTGCAATAGATAGTAAGATAATAGGGAGGTGTAGGTAAAATAATTGTTCTCCTTGGTGGTTTCTTTTGGTCTGTGTCTTTATGTCGATAGAGGCAAAGTGTCTTCTAGTCTCTGTTGATCTCAGGACCTTTCATTCAAAATCCTCCTTATACCGCGGGGGCCATATTTTGGAGTCTAGTTCCCTGTGCTTCTTCAGAAAACAAGTTGCAAATATCAAATAGAGTGGTCAGGATAGGCCTCACTGAGAATAAAATGTTGAGCCAAGACAGAAAAGAAGAGTGAACCACTATCTGGGTAAAGAACATTCCAGAAAAAAAAAAAAAAGAGTTGGAGCAATGGCCCTAAGGTGGGATATTTTTATGCCCTGAAGGACCTGTAGGGAGGTCAGGGTGGCTGCATCAGAGTGAGACAGAATAGAACCAGAGGGGACTCCATTTATGAAGGCATTTGGGGGCCTGGCCAAACAGGCTTTGTAGACCACTGAAAGGACTTTGGCTTTGGCACTGAGTGAAAGGGTGCACCCCTGAAGGGCTTGGAGCTGGGGAGGGACAGGATGTGACATATTTTAGAGAAGTCACCCTGGGGGCTGGACTGAGAACAGACCACGGAAGAGTAAGATTAATATGAGGAGAGAAACTGGAAGTTATTACAGTAAATTTTAACAACTTCTTTTCAAACAAGTGATCACTTTTTGTTAAAGTCTAAAGTGATTAAATTCTGCCAACTAACCAAAAAAATAGAGATAATAACTGTCAGTGATGAAGAAGGTCTGTAGTTCTAAAATCTGGAAAGACACCTTGGATGTCAATGAATAGAGGACACAGAAGAGGGTGTGGCTTCGGGGAGGAGGAGCATCTGAGTGTAGATACAGCCAATTCAAGGCTCCATGGTGTTTGGGAAAGAATTAGGTATTGAAGTCTTTAAGGTATAAATTTTTTCTAAGAATTATTAGGTAGCGATGTGAACACTGGTAGGGCATTTTATACTTTTTCCTAAATTATTTTTGTTAGCATGCAATTATTGTCAGCTTTGTGGTTTCCCTGTTAGGCAGTAAATTTTCAAAGTGAAAGGGCACTGTTCTAAGTTCTACTGTGTAGAGTGCTAATATTTCTCTCTCTCTCTCTTTTTTTTTTTAGTTCGGTGAACACTTAAGCTTATTAATACTTACTGGCATTGTAAAACTCCGCAGTTTTTCATTGCTCAAAACCACCCCGGGGGAGTTGGAAATTGGATGTACTTTTTAATTCTCTTTGGAGTCCAAATCTAAATCCTCTTTTCTCCTATCTCTGCAGCGGGAGTTAATGATCTCAGTCGGGGAGAGTACTCTTCCTCTGAGAGCCTCTTCTGTGATTCAGAGAGAGTAAGAATTCAAAAGGGGCCACTTTAAACCATGGAGGTCTCACTCCTTTCATATTTAATTGATGCACAAAAGGAAGTAATGTCCCCAACCAACCCATTCATTTATTACCCTCAATGCTTGACTGTGATTTTTTTTTAATCTTCACTATTGGTTTCCTGCCCTCCCCCCCATTGTCAGCCCCAGATTGACCAGGGAGATTGTTGTTGCTCAGCTGAAACCTGGAGAGAGCCAACCTGGTGTATGTGGCCACAGTTTAACTTGCTTATTAGGAATCCGGTCTGGCACAGAGTCTATCTGTTATGTTTTGGCCCCTGCAGTGGTGATTTCTATCGCATTCTATGCCTCTATAGCCTTTAATTGTCCCAGAAGAAAAAGACTAAGTGAATCAACACGTGTGAAGTCCTTTGAGCTGGCACTTAATGAAGAGCTTTGAAATCCCCACGCATAAAGCACCGTAAAGTGGTAACCATTATTATCTTCCTAATAAATGACTTTTCCATTTTCATCCCCTGGTGTCATTTTTATTCCTTAGTTTTTTCCACTTCTTTTAAATTTAATATTGAAGTGAACAAAATATCTGTGATAGATTTCTTTTTCATAAATTAGCAAAACGTCTTTTCTTTCTTCTTCTTCTTCTTTTTTTTGCCCTGGTCATAGTATTGCACTTTTTTTTTTTCAACTTTATCACGGGCTAGTGACAAGAATCTTCTCTCTGAGTTTGAAGACACATTTCTACTGAATATGTAATCACAAGCTTTAGTCAAGCACTGGTTTTTGATCTAATGCTCAGCACTTTATAAATCCTCTTAAAAATAGAAATTGACAGAGATTACATAAATGAATGGTACGGGTAAAGGGGACAGGTTTCAAAATGCTTTTCGGTAAAATGATGCGAGGACACCTGTTGGATATTAGCTCCTTGATTCTGCCACAATCAGGGAGTCAGATGTATTTGATATAATGCTGACGTGTTCGATATAGAAGTAAAATATGCATTAGATGTGTTAACATAACAGCCATAAAATATGCAAGGAAAAGGAAATTTTAATTTTCTAAAAGCAATGTGCAGATGGAGGAGATGCAACTAGAGCGCCAAACATGTAGAGTGCTCCAGGTGAGGATAAAGGATGTGAGGCATCAGGCTGAACGGTCTTTAGAAGACATCTCAAGTCTCTCTTTATTGGCTGGCCTCAGTGGTGCATTGGTGGTCAACTGAGGAAGTTCTAGTAATAGCCCAGCTGTTCTCAACCTGTGGGTCGTGGCCCACAGGAACTGTATTAAAGGGCTGCAGCATTAAGAAGGTTGAGAACTGCTATCGCTGATCTCAGCATCAATGACAAGAACTGGATTGACTTGATTGCAGAAAAGGAAGTCCTGTAATATTTTTACATCTTTCCAAGAGCAGAGTATGTGACTCCTCCCTCACCCAGCCATGGCCACCTGATTGATTCTGTTGTAACTGTGAGCTCTCAGTTAACCACTGAGAGATCATTTATTTGGTTGCCCAGGGACGTACTTGAACGTAACCCCTTCTCAGAAACTGGCAGCCACTTCCCATTTCACCCTGGTCAGCACTCAAGACATTTTTCAGAAATCCTCTCTCTTTCTCTCCCCCTTGTGTACTTCCTCTGCTCTCCAATTTTCTTACAACTCCTGGTGTTGTATTCTTTCATTCTGGGCTCTTTGGTTGCTTCTTCCTGATCATTCTTTTAGAGGGAGACCAATAAAGTAACAGGTGAAAGGAGACCACAGAGCAGTTTTGTATGGTTCGGCCTGCGTCAGAAGCTGGGCTCTAACATGGCAAACTGTTTCATTGTACATGGCTTTTGATCTCTCTCGGACTCAGTTTCTTTACCTCAGAGTAAACAAAGAAAACACAAATGGCCCTTCTTATCTATGGATTCGACAACCTTGGATGGAAAACATTGGCACAAATTAAACAAATAGCAACAAATAATAATGGAAAGTAATACAAGTGAAGGTATCTAGTATACCAATGATTTCCATAGTATTTCCATAGTATTAGGTATTATATCAGTAACCCAGACATGACTTAAAGTGTCCAGGAGAAGTGCATAGGTTATACATAATTCTATGCCATTTTGTACAGGGGACTTGAGCATTCAGATTTTGTATCCTCCGGGTTCCTGAAACCAATCTCTTGTTGCCAGATACTGAAAAACAATTGAAACAGTATGTATTTTACAATGAACGATCATTGTAAAATCCTTGGCAGGGAGAAGCAAGCCAATAAATGGGTATTGATGTTATTACCTTTGCTCGTGGTAGTATCAACAACTTGCTAAGCCAAGCCTTCCAATTCCTCCAAGAAATATATCTTCTCAACAATACCCAAGAAGCTCTCTTTGATTGAAGAGATGCCAAACTTGGATTATTCTGGTGGTCATCATTAATATTGATTAATTTTCATATAGATGTCCTTTCTGCTTAATTTCTTTCTACCTATATTTCCATGGAGGTGTCACTTGCTTTAGAAACACAAGGAATAAAATAGTTTTGGAAATGATCACCATCTATTAAATAAAAATTGAAACATAACCCAACTCTTTTCCACTTAGGAGTGACATTTCTTTTTGATTTTCTAAGCATGCTGGAGTGATGTGTTGGGTTTCACCACCATCTCTTCCGTTTCCAACATGTGCTGTGTGAGCTTCCTGTCTTGGAAGGGGTTGCTCACACTTCCTGGAGCAGATCTCTAAAGCCTGTAATCCAAAAAGCCTGACGTGCTGAGCTTTACAAGAGCCTCAAAACATACAGCCTTTCCCGTTCCTTTGCTGATGGGATAGAGGAAGAGGAAATAAGAGTGAACTTTCTGATAATCCATTTGGCACCTGGATAGACCTTTTCTGGGAGGGTGACTATTTACCTAAGTAGACAGTCAATAGACATTGGAATTGAGAGTAATAAAGTAGTTCTTACTTTGGGAAAGGAGTTTAGTGAATAGGAATTACAGCACAGGAAGAAACACAGGTTCAAAATTATTGAAATTAAAAACCTAGAGATTTAATTCTATCCCTCTTACCTGGATTGGGATAAAGCCTTAGCAGCGTTTTGGGGTCCATGTCTGAGAATTGTTCAAAATGGGAGACAATGGGAGACAGAGTGGATTGAATTGCAACCATCAGTCCACATAACTGCAGCTATCTGTGCAAAGAGTTCTCCAATTAAGGAAAGAAAAATTATATTAACATTATGTTTTTAATATATTTTGAACGATCTTTTATGAAATTTCAGGCAAAAATGAAATAAACCAAAGTACCCATAGTTCAGAAATACAAGAACCGTGCTCATTTCTCTTCCTCATTTTAGGACAATAGCAAGAAGAGGCCCTGAATGAGTGGTGCTTGATGATTATCATAAAACCGTATTCTAACACAAGCCAGAGCAAAGTAGATTTGTTATTACTTACTATTATTAGGGAAGCTTCTAATTTACTATTATTAGAGAGGGATACTGAAATGGGACGGAGGAGTAACAATACAGTGGCAGAGTATGAAGTTAATTCTTCAAGTTCAATAATAGTATCATGCTGACATTCAGAGCCATAAAAAAGCTAAGGAATTGACCCCCGTGGCTACACAGGGATGAAACGTTCTGTGAAATGTTTGCTATTGTTTTGAAATGGGATAACAGCATACATTTAAGTGGTGTTCTCGCCAAAATTGCATTTAAAACCAATTTGATTTTTCGAATGTCTTTTAATAAGGTTCTGAATATTTTATTGAAAAACTTAATGCTTTCAGTTTAGCAGGTGACAGAAGACAGCAGACTCTGTGGTTCAGACCTCAGCTCTATTACTTTCTAGCTCTGTTATATTGAGCAAGTTACTTACCTTCTGTGCTTTCTCTCCTTATTTATAAAATGATGTAATGCTGGCACTCGTTTTGTGGGGTGCAGTGAGGATTAATTGGGTTAGTCAAGCACATAGTATATTGGCTGTAATATGAAGATTGGAAAGTAGTAGGGGTCTCCCTGCGCCAGCCTAGGACACTTAGAAATCATGAGATAAGGGAAGGTTTTTCACAACATCAACGCTAAATTTTCCCCCTCAAAGGAAGATCACAGGCACGCGGTGTGTGTACCAACCCTTCCCTGTGTGCCCATAATGCTTTTGCTAATCAAGCAGGATGTTCTTCCCTTCTGAACAAGGCCTTGAACTCAGAATGATTCTCCTATTTCCATTCAGGAAGATGCTACTGATTGTGTGGAGGAGGCACAAAGAATCAAACCTACTTTCAATCTGTTGGCCAGACAGAGGCATAGAAAGATGAAAACAGCTACCAAGAAATATCTACTTAAACATGCAATGCATAAAATATGATCGTATAAACAGGTGTGTGTTTACACATGTAGTATCTGGCACACCACATATTAGTTACATATTTCTCCCCTTTTTATTGACTAAAGTATTATTGGAGGCTGTAAATAAACATAAGCTGTGTTTTTAAATGAGGATCCTATAAGGAAAACAAAACTGGCGCTTCTTTTCATTTTGCTCCATTGTACTCAATTAGCACATCATATGCACGCGTGCTATGAACCAGGCTCACCGCAGACGATTAGGCATGTTATATCTGCTTAAATAGAAGCTGACTAAAAATCGCCCCTTGTGAGGAGTTAATTTTAGTTTTTCAAGATGCCCAATCCCCAGATAAATAACAATTTTGAAAGATGGTTAAAAAAGATGATGAAACTCTTACACCCAAGGAATTAAAAGAAAGAGAACATACGTGGCAACAGTGTGTCAGCCAGATGGTGACAAGGTGTACACTACCTGGCAAGAGTTACAGACCGTCTTATGATTATAAAGTAGGAAATAATGTTAGTTATGGAGAGTAACAAATTTGTCAAAAGTATGGCCCCCAAATACCAAAAGACTCTTATTTGTACTCTTGCTACTAAAGCGATGCAGAGAGTAATTAGGGGATAAGTATTATGTATAACATTGAATGAAGGAATTTATTATCTTCTTCACTTGAAAAAAATCAATCCAGTACAATGGCTCCCACACGTCTCTCTACTTGGGAATTGCTAATCTCTTATGACTGGAAAACATTCTGTCCAGGGGACCTCAAGAGCATGACTTAACCTTTGCTAAAATACATATAACCTCCTAAGATAACAATAAAAATTTTAATGAGGTGAAGATACAAATACAAAGATAACAAAACCCTTTAAACATTGATCCCGCTATAAAGGAGTTTCTGATCAATGATTAAATGGACCACTTTATCTAATTCCTCGAAAACTACTCAACCAGGAAACTCTAGCCTTTTCTAGAAAGACAAGTATTGTAATGAACGATTCAAATGGGCATTACATTCTATTTCCACCACTTAATAGCTGTTTGGTATTGGGCAGCTTACTCAACCCTTCCAATTTATTTTCTTCAAATGTTTAAGGGACATTCTTAGCTTGTGAAGACCAAATGGTTTAGTTTACAGGAAGAGACTTCACAAAGCAGTTTAACAAATGCAAGTTCCATCATCACTTCTGTCCTTGTTTACAACACTATTAAACTGATTTCTTAAACTTACGGGGCTATGTTGGCCCACCGTGCCTTTGAGTATTGCAACTGTCAGCCCTTCTCCAGCTTAGAACAGGGACCCAGAGCTGGAAAAGAAGGAAAGGTACCTGTCAACTCAGTACACAGAAGAAATTTGTAGTTGTGTCATCTTAAAATGTATGAGTTTTGTTCTGTAGTGAGTTCCCAACAAAGAAGCAGAGACTTCAAGCCCTTTTGGTGTAAATCAATTCTTATAATATCTTGGTGTATTAATTCTTTAAATTAGTCACCCTTGATTCACCTCCTTTCTCCAATAACCTGCTATGTTAATTTTCTAGTGTTGCACAGCAAACAACCATGAAGTGGAGGCTTAAGACACCTCTGTTGTCTATAGTCTCCATAGGTGGGACGTGCAGTGTGGTTTACCTGGGTTCTCTGCTCAGAGACTGAAAAAGCCAGAGTGATGGTATTGTCTGGCTGTGCTGTTTTTAGAGGCTCTTGGGAAGGATCTATGCTAAGCTCATTCAAATTGTCAGCAGAATTAAGTTTCTAGTGGCTGTAGGACTAAGGTCCCCATTTACTGGGTCTTGGCCTGAAGACTTTCAGCTTTTAGAAATCACCTTTATTTCTCATCATGTGGCCCCTTCAATCTTCAAAGCCAGCAACAATCTGTCAAATTCTTCTGGTGCTTCTGATTTCTCTGGCTTCCTCTTCTGAGGTTAGCCAGAGAAAACTCTCTGCTTCTATGGGAATCATGTACCTGGATCAGGACCATCTGATAATCTCTGTATTTTAAGGTCACTTGATTTGGGATTTTAATTGCATTTTCAAAATTCTTTCATAGACTACTAGATGTCCGAATGACCATGGGATAGAGTCTTAAAAAGCCATCTCTAGAATTCTATCTACCACACTTGCACAGACTTGGATCAAACTTCCTTGTTCAATATCCTATTATAAGAAAATGTCGCAAACTACACAGATTAAACTATTTGAATGTTATTTGCATGTTACACAAACTTTGGACCTTATTTCCATGGCTCCTAGTCCTTATTTATAATTATACATTTAGTTTTTGTGATTATTGGAGTATAGTCACTATATACCAGTGTTTCTTAACTTTTTTTTAATCTCATGGAACACTTGAACCTATAGTTAAACTTTCATGGCACACTTAAATTATGTTGATTTAAAAAAAAGAGTAAAAAAAGGAATGAGATGAAGGCTATGTTGATTAGTAGGATGTAAGCACTCCAATTTGTACAATAATCAACACATTGAATCCAATAGTTATAAATATATTTATGATCTGTATACAAATGAGTTAATAAAAAATAATAATTTAATTAATGACCTTCAAAAATGTTCACAGCACACCAATATGCCATGGCACACAGGTTTAAAATTGCTGCTGTATACCCATTTGGCTGTAAGAACAAGTCTGTTTTTTTTTTACAATTGAACCCTCAAAGCTGAGTGTCCTGATCAATATGTGACTTATACTTAGTACTTATTTACTAAAGGAGAAGCTAAACAAGTGAACAAAGTTTTGATTTTACTCTTACTACTCTTGAACAGAAGATTCCTTATTTTTGGCAATAGGAACTTTTTCAGTGAACTACAAAGTTACTAAAGATGGATTGTATTTGCATTTTCATAAAAATGCGTAAAATGAAAAGGGCATAAACAAGATTTTTCATTAACTTTTCACATAGCATCTGACCCAAACTTATCTCATCGGATGCCTCAATTTAAATCTCTTCCTAATAGAAGGCTGGAATACTCTTTTGAAAATGCACGTCAGATCACACCATTTGATTATCAGCCCACAAACTAATAAGTCCCTCGACGACTTCTCTGGTTTCTTTTTGATGAACTGAGACATTAAAAGTCATGGTCCAGCTTGAATTTCTATAGTTATATCTGTACTTGGTTGAATGGCCCCCAAATTCATGTCTGCTTGGAACTTCAGAATGTGAATGTTGAATATTGAACATCTGTGGATGTTGCAGATGAAATTAGCTAAACGTTGAGGTAACCCTATTAGGGTGGGCCCCAAGCCCAACAGGACTGATGTATTTAATTAATTAATTAACTAATTAATGTGATGGTATTGTCTGGCTGTGCTGTTTTTAATTAATTTTTAAGATAGAGTCTCACTGTATTTTCATCATAATTTACAGCAACCTCTAACTCTTGGGCTCGAATGATTCTCCTGCCTCAGTCTCCCGAGTAGCTGGGACAACAGGAATGTGCCATCACCTCCAGATAACTTTTGTATGTTTTATAGAGATGGAAGTCTCACTCTTGCTCAGTCTGGTCTTAAACTCCTGGTCTCAGACAATTTTCCTGCCTTGGCCTCCCAAAGTGCTAGGATTATAGGCATAAGTCACTGCATGTGGCCTGGACTGCTATCTTTAGAAGGAGATCATGTGGAGATACACAGACACAGGAAAAAATGCCATGTTCCAACATAGAGAGATTGGATTGTACAAGGAATGCCAAGGATTTCTAGAAACCACTAGACACTGAGAAGGGACAAAGAAAGACAGTTCCCTTGAGCCTTCGGAGGAAATGAGCCCCTGGTGACGCTTTGATTTTGGACTTCTAGTCTGCAGAACTGTGAGAAAATAAATGTTGGATTAAGCCACCAGGTTATGGTGCTTAGGGAATGAATACAGCATTATTTTTTATTCCTTATGAGTTAGGCTGACTTTATTTTGAGGGCTTTGCCAGGCTGTTTCCTCAGGGGTTGGTATGTGCATGAGGGCTCTGAGACACGCAGTGCTCAATCTGTGTGTGCTCTGGGTGAGACCTGGCATTCATCTTTCAGGCGCACCTAGTAAAAACACCTATTTCCACTCTGGAGACACACTTGGCTTCATCTGTACCATGCCTACATGTTTCCATCCCAGAAGCTTCATGATCCCTATGTTTCAAAGATGAAGGATGAGGGTAAATATAGTTTTCTGTACTACATTAGCTATGGGAGCCTCTTACACCAAAAACTCTGGCCAAGCATGGGTTGTGGGTGATGGAAGGCAATTCTTTACAGGGGCCCATGACACCTGTGCCATAAAATTTCAGATTAACATGTGGATGCTAAAGCCCATAAGCTCCAGTATGTCTCTATAAATTTTATTTTTGTATGAAGTGAGTTTCTGAGGTAACCGGGGAGGCATCTTTTCAAACTCACTGCCTGGTTTGTTGTCCTGGGGAACAAATATACACTGAGGTACTAGAATCTCTCAGGAATGGTGAAATGCAGTTCTGGAACTGGCTTCTGTTATGCCTGAAATTCCCCAAGTAGCCCCAAAGAGACAGTCCGAGACACACTCCGATGTAAAAGCATGAGGTGAGTTTTATTCAGGCCCGGGCTTGGCCCAGGCCTGGACTCTCCTGGTGTACACACCGAGGAAGAGCCTTGAACCTGGGGTGGGGGAAGTTTTTATGGGGTACAGAAAGCAAGAAGGGTAGGATGGGGTATGAGTACACTTTTGATTGGTGGTTGATGATTTCATTAGTAAAGGAGGATTTGGATTGATACAGGTGAGGGGTGGGGGATTTCTTAACTGGGGCTAGAGGTGGTGTAGCCTAATTAGGTAGTTGAAGGAGAATACCTGAATTTCAAGGAAGTCAAAACCTATTGCCTATTATGGGAGTTGTTAGGAGACTGAAACCTATTGCCTGTTATGGCAGCTGTTCAAGGAAACTGATACTTACTGCCTATTATGGCAGCTGTTCAAGGAGACTGATCGTTATTGCCTATTATGGCAGCTGTCTGCCTAAGGTGACTCAATCAACGGCTTAATGGCTGCAAGGGGTAGGGGAGGCAGCAGGGAGTGGCCCTGCAGGTTTCCTTGGTGGTTGGGGTGGAGGGAGGTGGAGGGGCTAGGAACAGAGCTTATGTAGTAGACAACAAAATGGCGCTGGTCTGGCCCTTACACTTCTATTTCTGGAATATTTTCTAGTTCCTTTCACCTTCTTTCTAACTTCTCTATTCATTCGAGTGTGGACTTAGTTAGCAACCCCTAGAGAAATTCATTCCTGGTACAATCTGGTGGAAGCATAGATGAAACAATCTGAGGTTCAGAATAAGTTTGGCATTCCTTACGTATGTGATAAAAAGTGGGGAAACTATTTTTTATGTAAAGCACGAAGGCTGACCAAGTGTATGTTTTTTCAACAGGATCTTCTTCATATGTGCATTCTTAAAAGGACAATGACATCACATCATACCCATTAGGATAGCTGTTAGAAACAAAAACCCAAAACAAATTAAAAAAAAAATGAATGTGAAGAAATTGGAGCCCTTGTGCAATAATGGTGAGAATGTGCAATGCTTTGGCCACTGTTGAAAACAGTATGGCAGTTTTTAAAAAAAATTAAAGATAGGAATTACCATATGATAGCACAATTCCACTTCTGAGTAAATACCCAAAGGAATTGAAAGCAGGAACTCAAAGAGACATCTGTATACCACATTCTTAGCAGTTTTGTTTATAACAGCCAAAAGCCACAGTAGCTTAAGTACCCATTGGATGAATACAGGAGCAAAGGGTGGGTAGGGTGGGTATATACCTACAATGGAGTATTAACCAGCCTTAAAATGAAGGGCATTGTGATAAATGCTTAACTTATATAAACTTTGAGGACATTATGCTAAGTGGAATAAGCCAGTCACAAAAGGTGAATTGTGATTCCTCTTAAGAAGAGGTGCCTAGAATGGTCAAATTTATAAAGAAAGTTGTAGAGAGTGAGCTGTGAGATGACAGGGCCCTCACAACCTGGGGAACATTCAGGGAATGAACCACCAACAGGTTCTCCTCCTTCCCCAAACAGCCATATTCCTTATTTCTTTCTTTGTCTAGTTAACCAGCTCTTTCTTTGCCTAGTTAACTATGCAGAGATCCTTGTGATCTTTGCCTTCTTATTTCTCGTCATATGTTAATGGAGTTGAGTAGAAACCATTAAGTCACGTAGTTAGTTCTTCCTTTGTCTTGTCAACTATGCTGAGATCCTCCTGATCTTTCCCTACTTACTTCTTGTCACATGTTAATAAAGTTGAATAGAAACCATTAACAAGATGATTTGTCTTTATTAAAGTCATTTACATCTTCCAATTGTACTGTAAGACCAAAATTATGTCTTTTGTTTATGCTATTTCCCCATATCGTCTATGCTACTTCCCTCTGGACAACTCTGTCCAGACACTATAAAATAAAGCTGATTTTGTGCTGGCTGCAGACATCAGCTCGCAGTCCCATCTTTTGTGTCCGTGTCTTCACTTGTGCTGTGTTTTCCTCATTCCCCACCAATTCCACTCTGGTTCGCTCCCCTTTGCTGCTCTGGTTTGTGACGAAAAGTAGCTTAGAGATTGCCCAGGGCTGAGGGGAGAGAGGATGAGAAGTGCTTATTTCATCATGAGTGCAGAATTTCCGTTTGGGAAGATGGTGGTAATGGCTGCACAACAATATGAATGTACTTAACTCCACTGAAATGTACACTTATTAAAATGGTAAATTTTATGGTATGCATATTTTATTCCAATTAAGACAATTTTTAAAAAAATCACAAAAAAGACAATAATGATGAATAGAGTGTCACCAAAATTTCAAACCTTTCAACTGACTCAGAGTATTTGAAGAGAGGTACCTGTAAATGTCTACCCTTAGTATCTATCTTGACTGGATTCCCTGCCTATTAGCAGCATGACAAATAAGGATAATATAATCAATTGATTAATAAAATGTATCCGATAGAAGGACACACTGACTTGCCCTTGATGAGGTTATTTTACAGATAGGCATTGCAGAAATTATTGCTAGAATTACATTAAGAAAAGGCACACCAGGTAGAGTCCCATGATTTCTAAATCAGCTCTTCCTCTCCTGTCTTGCATATTCATAGACTCATTACGTGTTTTTCCCCTTGTTGGTAATATCCTCGCTCTGACACCCTATCATTAGACTGCTCAAGAAGCAAAGCTTAATAACACTGAAATTTGAAGTTTAAGTTTCTTGATTTTCCACATGAAATAATTTCTTGAGTTATTTAAACATAAGCTAAGACAGTCTAGGGAATTATTGAAATAAATATTGAGAAAGAGAATTCATTTAAATGGAGTTAATCCTCCCAGAAATGGATAGCAACAAGATACTTAATCACTGAATATCCAGTTAAATCACATTCAGAAACTGCTGGAAATTGAGCCTAGACAACTTCCTTAATTTAGAGGACAGTGTAACACTTAAGACCTTAATCCTTTTATGATAGATATTGGACTTAGGTCTTTGGCACAGTTTTTGTGATAAAACCCTTGCTCTTATTAAGATGTTTTATACATTAGTCAGTACAAGTCATTTGTAAATCAACTAAATGCACTAAAACAGTCTTCTTTTCTTGAAGAAGCATGAATATTGACCCTTTCAGAATAATGACATCTGAAATGGTCATTTATAATATAAAAACCTATTTTCTAAGACTGATTAAAAACTTTAAAAAGTAGAAGTGGGTCCTCCATCATGCGAGATCAGAGACACTCAGAGTCTGGAATTTCTGTGTATTTGTTTCAAGTGCTAACAAAGAGATCAAAGAGAGAAAAAGAACATGACATGGGGTAATCAGATTATCCACGTGGCTTTTAGTCATTTTTACTAAATGGAATGAAAATAGTAAATTTTAATCTGATGTATGCCATGTAAAAGTTAAAATGCATTCTCTATAAAAAGCTCAGGAAACTATATTAAAACATATATCTTATCTCTGTTATAGTAGGTAATAGCCTCAGTAGTGAAATAAAGCCCATAAACAGATTTCACATTAAATTCCTCATTGTAGGAAACTACAAATCATAGAAATAATATAATTTATTATGTCATTTGTCACCAAAAATGCTATAGTAAAGCTTATATACACTCGAATGACTTACTAAATCTTTATTGCAAAGTAAACAACTTATAGAATTAAAACTTCTATGTAGAAGGAGTAATTTATTGCATTATGTAATACCCACGTAAGCAAAACGAAAGTTACCTCTACCTACTTGTAGTCTCTAATGCATTTTAGGAAAGAAAGAAAGGAAAAACTACTTATTTCTAAGGATCAATGTGCCAAACATAATAGTAAATATATTTTATTACCTCAGAAGATATCTTTAGAGAAAATATAAACAAAGTTACCTCTTAAGAATATGCATATTGAAGTGTTTAACTGAAGAACACAAGTATTTTTCAAGAGACAGAGGATTTGTAATGTATTTTGAGGAGTTTCTGGGTATTGAGTCCTGTGATATTGGGATATGATTAAAAATAATCAATTTGGTCTTTGACTGGCCTTGGCTCCTGGTATCCAGCTCTGGAAACCCTTGGCGATTCTGGAGTGATGAAGAGTATCTTTTGCTTCCTGACAACATGACTGGTGGCTGGGGAATCCTAAATAGCTCCAGGATTGGGGCTGGTCACCAGGAAGACCAAAGTATGATTAGAGGGTAGGGATTTCAGCCCCATAACCCCCAACATGTGAGGAGGAGAAAGGGCAAAATAAGTATTTCCCTGAGTTTTATGCATCTTCCTAGAAAATCATTGGAACCTGGGGAGGAGGTCCTGGCAACCCCTGATTTATAGCCGTAATCCATTGGTTGGAAGAACAGCCAAACAAGCTGGGACTTGCAACTGCCATCTGAAGGGAAGGGCAATCTCTTAGTTCTGAGCCTTTATTGTGGGATCTGATGTTACTTCCAGGTAGATAGTGTCAGAATTGAACTGATTTAAACGCCACTCAGCTGGCGTCCCCTGAAAACATGTTTGATGTATATGAACACATCTGATGTTAGAACTGTTGTATTGAGGGATGTCTTAGAATAGGGAAAACACTTTTGTTTTTTATACCTCTTACAATGACATGTTGACTTTTGTGTGTGGCCACTGATCAATCTTTTTTTTTTTTTTTTTTTTGAGACGGAGCCTCAAGCTATCCCCCTGGGTAGAGTGCCATGGCATCACAGCTCATAGCAACCTCCAACTCCCGAGCTCAAGCGAGTCTCCTGCCTCCACCTCCCAAGTAACTGGGACCACAGGCGCCCGCCAAAATGCCCGGCCATTTTTTGGGTGCAGCCATCATTGTTGTTTGGCGAGCCTGGGCTGGGGATTCGAACCATCACCTTAGGTGTACGTGGCTGGTGCCTTAGCCAATGGAGCCACAGGCGCCGAGCCCACTGATCAATCTGTAAGAACACATAACGATGTGTTGTTTTTTCTGTGTTAATTCATGTTTAATTCTTTTTCTCTCTCTCTTTTTTTTTTATTGAATGGTAACTATGTACATTAATGCACTTCTGGGGTACAGTGTGGGGTTTTCACATGCAATCCGAAATACTTCCATCAAACTGATCAACACAGCCTTCATGTCATTTTCTCAGTTATTGTTTTCAAACGTTCTGATTCTACTCTTAGAGAGTTTCACTTGTACCCCTGTAAGATAAACCTCAAAAATGGTCCCTCCAATCCCCCTCCCTCCACCCATTCCCCCTCCCTTCTCCCTCCCCCCCCCCACATTCTTAGGCTATTTGGTTATAGCTTTCATATAAAAGGTATAAATTAGTTTCATAATAAAGGTGTGTACATTGGATACTTTTTCCTCCATTCCTGCGATACTTTGCT
>CAUYQV010145404.1:0-19960 GCA_963574575.1 Galagoides demidoff | reverse complement strand
AGTTTTGATTGGTTGATTAGGATGCTTGATTTCGGGGAAAGGCCTGAGTTTAGGGGAAGCAGATCTAAGATGGTGGTGGGGAGGTAGGAAAGGGGAAGTTCTATAGTCTAACAACAAAATGGCACTGAAAGCTGAAAATCTGGGTCTTACAGTTGCTTCAGATCACATATTCTAGGCCTCATCATCTAGGGTGAACTTTTTCTAGTTTCTAACTCCATAGTCAATAAGACATAAAATTTGATAGCTGGGGAGGGGGGGAATTTTAGCCTCTCCATTTCCTTTGCAGATTGATGAACTGTTTATCAAGGACAGAAGGAAGACTGTAGTATAGATTACCTTGGTTTTTGTCCTATGGCACATTTTAGCCAATTTCTAATCACATTTCTAACCAATACAGGCTGTATTTATACTTATAATTATGAAGAGAGGACTTCAAGCTTATAGTCTTAAGTTCCTTGTTTTCAAGATTAATACTAAAAAGATTTTAAAATGGCTGGACTTGTCAGGTTGTATGATCAAAATGGTAAATTATGTACAATTCTGGAGAAATTTCGAGACTTACAGGTATTTTAAAATACTGTTTTATAACTACTTTCTCTTTTAGCATATTGAGTTCATAGGGAATAGAGTGTCTCTGCTGTTGCCTACTATTACCTATTACATTGTAAACACATTTAATACCTTAAACACAGTGTTGCAAAAACCTGTACTAATTGAATAGTTTCATTCTTTGTACGGATCCTCTATGAAGTAAGTTAAGGAGACATGAAAACTACCTTGATGTCACAGGGAAAAGTGTCAGTGAACAGAGTAGCTACTTAGCTCCCCGGAGCACCTGCAGTTCACAATATCTGTCACATGAGGGCAGCATAAACACATACAGTTCAGCTATCCGGTTTGTCCTTCAAAGGAAAACCACGTAGCCTGAAAGGTAAATGCTGTCAGTTTTTCCTTGACACAGATTGCTCAATTGATTAAAGCATAAGGTGAAAACATTAGGAGAAATATACTTACAGAAATTTTTCTAAGATTGAATATCCTTATCAAAAGTTTATGTGATTTACATTAAAAGAATTTGCAATTATGGATTTTAAAATTTGAGTTTTTAAGGCTCGGCGCCTGTGGCTCAATCAGCTAAGGCGCCAGCCACGTACACCTAAGGTGGGGGGTTCGAATCCCCAGCCTGGGCCCGCCAAACAACAATGATGGCTGCAACCAAAAAATGGCCGGGCGTTGTGGTGGGCGCCTGTGGTCCCAGCTACTTGGGAGGCGGAGGCAGGAGACTCACCTGAGCCCAGGAGTTGGAGGTTGCTATGAGCTGTGATGCCACAGCACTCTACCCAGGGGATAGCTTGAGGCTCCGTCTCAAAAAAAAAAAAATTGAGTTTTTATAAGAGAGAGATTTCTTTCCTGCTTTTTTGTTGGTGGAATGATACATACATTTTGAGTACTGATGTCAGACTACTTGTTTCTTACTCACCATGATATTTGATCAGGTTATTTAATATTTCTGTCTTAGTTTCATCAAGTACATAGGAGTAATCATTCAATCCTAATTCGTAGGATTGCTAAGGATTAAGTAAGATAATGCAGGTGGATCATTTTGAATCTACTTGATACATAAATGCACTGTAAATATTAGTCTGCATCGTACAGTGATACACTGGATAATGATGTTTCGGTCAACAGTGGCTCACAATTATGATAGTGGTCCTGTAAGATCATAACGCAGCTAAGAAATAACTCTGTAGCCATTCTATCATCGCAGGGCCGTGTGTTACCTTTTCTATGTTTAGATACACATATACTTACCATTATGTTACAGTTGTCTACAGTATTTAATACAGTTACATGCTGTACAGGTTGGTTGCCTAGGAGCAATAGGCTGTACCATACAGTCTGGGTGTGTAGTAGGGTTTACCACCCAGGTTTGTGTAATTGCACTCTTTGATGTTGGCATAATGATGAAATTGCCTAATGATGCATTTCTTAAAATGTACCCCCATTGTTAAGCAACATGTGCCTGTATTCACTAAGTAGATGCTGAATTTTTCAAGTAGAGACTTTTGAAAAGGCCTTCCTCCATTAGGAACTAGAAAACTACCAGAGACCAATGCATGGGAAAGGGTTTCAGTCAGGTGCTTAGACTGAAGGCTATGCTAGTTGGTCGCCAAGATTCTGGAAACAATGTTTGAAGGCGCTATTTTGAAAAATGGGGATAGAAAGCTTAAGATTTAGTGCAAATGACAGGAGAGATCTCACTTGTACTTGTATGGCAGAAAATTTTTCTTCTTCTCAAAGACTTGGACCACTCCTTTTTAGCTGGTAACAGGGTATTGGCTCTTTCCTCCTGGGGAACTTGTTCATTACCTATGAAAGCAATACCATAATAAATAAGACCCCCAAAGTGTTCAGATTGAGGAAAATCAATGTTTTTCAAGCTTGTTCGGCTTTTTACTTGTTAGCACCGTCAAGCTTCTTACATGCAGAACCTGAAACTGGAAATCAGACTGAAGAAACCCAGTCTTGCTGAGTTTTGAACACTTGTTGAGTTTACACACAGTAAGCGCTTACCAAAAACCTGGAGAGCTGCAAAGAGCTTCATGTTTCTGAAGATAGAAGAACCGCACCCAGGAAGGTGAAACTACTCCAAGTGCCAAGTGTATGGGATAAAGCTTAGAGGAGGAAGAAGGAAAGGCAGGTGAGAATGATGAGCAGATAGGATTGGAAGTGGATTTGAATGTGCCCTTAAATGTTTGTTGAAATTTGCAAAAGACCAGGAGGAAGGCGAATACTTACTTAGATGGGTGTTACAGGCTGAATTATATCCTCCCAAATTAAAATCTTGAAGTGCAAATTCCTGGGCCCCAGAACGTGACTGTATTTGGAGACAGTGCCTTAAAGAGGTAATTAAGGTTAAATGAAGTGATTTGGGTGGGGCCTGATCCAATATGACTGGTGTCCTCATGAGAAGAGGAGAATGGGACACAGACGTACACAGAGAGAAGACCAGGTGAAGCCAGGGTGAGGACGGCCTTCTGCAAGCCGGGTAAGCCTGTGAAGAAACTAAGGCTGATCTCAGACTTACAGCCCCTGCAATTGTGAACAAATACATTTCTGCTGTGTAAGCCACCCCATTTGTGGTACTTTGTTGCCACAGCCCTCGCAAATCAATACAAAGGGAGAAATTATGAACAAAGGCATAGAAGCTGCACTGTGCTTCCTGGAGGAGGACTAGTGAGAAAATGATGGTTCGTATCGAAGAGTATTTGATTGATGACTTAAAGAAACAAACTAATGTAAGACTAGTCTGAGAAAGGTAAGACTTAACCCAGCAATCTCTGGTCAAAAATTTGAAGCGGAGATAGAGTGATGAGTATCTTGTTTTCAGAGGCTGAATCTGCCGGTGGTGTGAGGGATTCCATGAGACAGAGACTGAGAGCAAAAGCTGTGTGTGTGTAAAGGGGATCTGGTCTGTGGAAATGAGGAAGTGGAGCACATATGAGGCATCATTTAAAGTCAGAGTGGACAGTGCCTGATGTCAAAGAGAGGAACAAGTGAATGCATTAAAGCGCTTTTGAGTGAGGTTACCAGTAGAATAGAAATAATGTGATAGTTTACTATTAATGATGCAAATGTCTGAAAACAATCTCTGTCTTATTGGAGGTAAAGAAACAGGCAAGAGCTTCAGCCTAAGAATATGTTGGTTTTGGAGCTAAAAGAAGGGGTGAAATCTATGGGAGAGTTTCTAAAAGGTCAAAAGAGCAGAAAGGGTGGGTAAAGGACTTCTGAGAACAGGGATGCCTACGTATAATTTGACAGTGATGTCTACTGTATAATTTCAAGTCATTTTCATTCCCCCAACTACCATAAACTTTGATACAAACACAAATGTCTTGTGGGGTTGGTTTTGGACATATCTGGGACAAGGGGTTGTGTTTTATTTCTGAATTAGAAGAGGAGGAGAACACCCACAGAGGGAGAGAATCAAGGTGGACTATCCCCAGAAACACAAGTCCTGAGCCAGGGGAACCAGCCTTCAAATTGTGCCCCTTCCAAGAGTTTTTGAAGACAATGGAAGGCCTGGGGATTGGAGTTTATGTCAAATTGTAATAAAATCTCAAAAAATACACTGCTCATACTTGGGATATAAGCAGTGTCAAAACTGATTCTTTTTCATCTTTGGGTAGGTTAGGCATTTCATGTATCTTAAAAGGAGTTTGAAAGTAACATATAGGAAAAATAGGGCAGCTATTTTAAATTATCTGAAGGGATTTTCTATGGAAGACAGATTGGACTTGGTTTGCATTGCTTCAGGCAGAGAAAAGTATGGAAGTTACAGGAAGACAGGTTTCAGTTAAGTAGGCAACTGACATCTCCTAGCTGACCTTCCCAGTGACCTCTCCACAACATCAGTCTCAGGCAGAATTCCTATCTTTCCATAATGGCCCCTTCTTTCTTGGCGATGTGTAACCAATGAACCTGGCTAGCTGGCTTAAAAAAAAAAAAAATTGGGTAGGCATATGGTAATAGTCATCACAAACCTTAGTGCCACTTCATGTAACAATCCACTCCCTGACAAAATCTTCCACAAGGGCTTGTAGACTCTATGTTTGTATATAACAAATATATTGAAGGACCCTCAAGAATCAGAAAAATAATCAACCAATATGGAAGTGACTTATCAAAAGGGTTTTCTTTTTTAAGAAAACCACTTGTTTCATAAGAATATTGGTACTGGGCTCTATGCAACTATTGACATTAATTCAGAGCTTTTAAAAACTATTTCTCATGCCTCTCATTCCCACCACTGTTGGTTTAATGGAGTGTGAATTCCTGGCATTAGAAATAAAAGGCCAGCTCTTTAAACTTTAAATGAAAGGGGAATTACGTAATTGATCAGAAGCCAAAAATCATAGTACTTTTATTTGTTTTATTCTTAATAGAGTATCCGAACAATGGGCGCTGGTAGGATGAATTACTAGAAATATTACCAAATATTTTATTTGGAAAAACAATAGAATGGTCGGTTATTCTTTGGCATTTCGAAACTTTTTATCCATGACACCGGTGTTTTCGTAGATAAGATACAGAGAAATTAAATGATTTAGAAAGAGAAAGTAACCTATATAGTGAGTTTCTGGATGTACAGAGGTATCTTTTGTGATAGAACACAGTCAAGTTACAAAAAAGGAAGAACGAAATCTCAGCAGTGAACATTTGATTCCTCAAAACATCTTTGTGATGGTTTACCATCAAATCAAACCTAAATCCTATACAGAATGTCTACCCTGTGAAGGTGTCATCACTGGGTGGATCTGAGACAACATCAGGGAAGAAGGGGTAGCTGCAGTTGGGCCTCAAAAGACAGACAGGCTTCTCCGAAATGTGCATACAGTCAATTATTCAGACGAGATGTTTCAACCTCAGCACAATCGACATTTTGAACTGGGTAATTCTTTGCCGGAGGGGCTATCCTGAGCATTGTGGGAGGTTCAGCAGCCTCTTTGGCATGAATTATATGCCTGTAAAATAGCCCACTCACCGTCCCCATTCGTGATGACCAAAAATGTCTCCAGATATTGCTTTAATTGCCCCGATTTGGTACCACTGATTTAGCCCATAAGAGATAGGAATGTATAATTAGAGAAATTATCGTTTCAGTTTCTTCACAGATAAGCAAAGGAATAGCAGTGCACTTTTGCCATAGTCAAAGAAAATTGCTAAGTTCTTTGAGAAAGCTGACTCGGTGGTGTCGGTAAATCCCAGGAGAATAAAGCTAGATAAAGCTGATGGTGGGGGATTTGGGCTCTCAGAGGAGGGGTGTCATAAAATCTTATATCTGTTTTTCTGCGGGCTCAGTGATGACTCTACTTTTCTGAGATTCCCTGAATAGTATACATAGACATAATAATTTCTGATGATTCATTAAAATTATAGTTTAGAAAGCATGAAGCACATTAAAAATATACTGTAAAGCCTACTCATGCCTTACTTTCCTGCTTCAAATACCAAGTGAATTTATACTTTTTCCATTTCCATTGATTTCAGTAAACTTCTCGGGGCTAGGTTTAGTCATACAGCCCCGCTGAACAGCAGGGGGTATGACTGTCACAGATTGACTAAACAGCTTTTAACGTGTCTACTTAAAGACTGATGAAGTGATGACTGGAGAGGTGAACCCAGGAAAATACTCACCTTGGGAGGATTAAAATGACAAAATGGAAAGAGAACCATGACAGCATAAATACTGGTAGACAGGCGCGATATGTATAATAGATGTCCTTACCTTTATAATTGATTTCCCAGACACTATCAGAATTTTATAAAGGAAATAATTTCTTCTGGTTTAATTTCTTTGAATTATAACATGAACTTGGTATGAATGTTTCCGTGTTAGCTAGAATAACATATATCTAAATGGAAAGCTTGGACCTTACACATTCGTCTAACAAATTTTTCCGTATTTACTTTAGTACGGAATTGGGCTTAGTAAGTAAGTAAGTAAGAATTCACTTACTATGAATTGGGCACCATGATAGAAGCCAGAGACTAAAGAAAATTGGCAGAGAACCCAATAAGCCAAATAGAGGGAGAGCTAAATGTTATGGATGGTATACAACAGGGGCTGCAAAAGCAGGAATCAGTTAGCTGAGGTAGAGGATAGGAAAGATGTGGAATTATGTCACATTCCTATCAGGAGTGTGCTGTCTCACTGTACCCACCAGCAAGGAGTGTTATAATTTAAGGTATTTTGCTACTTTGGTAAGCAAAACTGATGTCTATTTTTTCATTTGCCTTTACATGTTGAAGAGGCCAATTTTCAATATGTACTTATTTCCCATTTGTATTTCTTTCTTTGTGAATTGTCTTTTTATGCCCTGTACCCTCATTTATTTCTAAATCTAGTTCCTTGGCCCCTGTCTTCCTGTCCCTACCAGTACTTGCGTGCCCGCACTCACTTACAGACACACATTTGCTCTGGCAAATGTCACCCCAAAGATCTGAACTTCCAAGTTTGGTGAGTGAGTTTCATGTCTCACCTTGGTAGAAATCTAGTATTGTCAACATGCTCCGCTCTTGGAAAACTCTCACGAGCTCTGTTTTGGTTGTTATGTTAGGTTTCTGACCATTTCTTCTCAGCCATGTTTGTGGGCCTTCCGGCTCTCTGTAGCCCCTTCACTGAGAGCGTTTTTCAGGATCTTGTCCTTTGTATGATTCTGGATCCTCCTCCGATGTCCTCCTTCATGCTGACCTTTACCAACTTCATGCATTCTCATTGTTTTAACTACCAAGTTATGTGCTGATTGCTCTCAAATTCTCTCCTCCATCTCAAAATTCTTTCTTGCTTTCTGCTCTCATGGGGTTACTGAGAATATCCCACACACATCATACTCAGATACGAACTCAAACCCATTCTTACTCAGGTGTTGAGATTCAGCTGATGTACCTGAACCAAAGAAGAAAACTGGCCGTTCTCAGTTAAGCCCCTATAGTTCCTTGAAGACTCTTTATCAGATATTTATCATATGTTTTCTTTTGTTTATCTTTTCTTTGTCCTTCACTAGACTGTTAAGTTCCTTAAAGGGAAATCTGTGTCTTTGTGCCCTCCTTGGTGCTTGGCACAGGGTAAATGCTCCATAGATATGTGCATCGTCGGCTGAATAAAGAGCAATCAGGTTGCAGGAAATGATCACCCTATTGTATTAGGATGGGATAGTATTCTCAGTTAAGAGCTCCATATATCCATCCTTTTAGAAGGACATTAATGAACAGGGGTATATCCATGTCCAAAGTGGATTGACCACGATGGTAGAAATCAGGCCACATACAAAACCATCAATAATGCCCCAAACAGAAAGTGACACTGGGTACGTTTAGGGAATCTTCTTCCAGGATTTTCAGTTTCTTTTCTACACATTTTTGTTTTCATACAAACTATGATTTTATGCTCCTGCTTTTTATTTGATATTATGTCATTTTCATTTCACCATGTTATTTATTATGCTTTGAAAATAAGATATGTAGTGTTTTAGTAGATGAATTTACTTAGAACCCACTTTTTGTCTCTTAGAATTTACTAACTATTCATTGTGTACTTTCATATTTTTCTGGGGTTTTCATGTGCAAGAGCCTGTGTGTGCAGACATGTAATGCTAACATGGATGTTACTCCATTTAGTCTACAGTAAAAGCTCTAGAAAGTAGATATTATTTATCCCCATTTATAAAGGAGAAAATTGAGGCATAGAAAATGATTGAGGTAAATAGCTGTCTGACCAGCATTACAAGCAAGGGCCGTCTGCCTCTAGGGCATGTACTTTGCCCTCCGTACTCCATCACCTTATTCTTTTTCCCTGTGTTAGTCTGTGGTTATTTGAGGAGTTAAATCAAGTTTTAAAACTGAAGTTTTCTAAGTTATTTACTTAGGGCATCTTTGGTCACACTGCTCACAAAAGATACACTTTTTCCAGAACACTTTACCTCTTTCTTCTTTCTAAAATGGGGTCCTAATTGGGTTTTATTTAGTCACACAAACCAAAACTCTTCTTGTAGAATAAGTGAAGCTGGCCAACCTAATTAAAATTTAGACTCTGAGATTTTATGAGGTTCTTAACTTTGGAAATATGTGTTCTCATAAATTGAAGTGACCTTTTTGAATATTCCTCATGGAAGATTTTGTACCTTTTAATGTTAACATTTTCTTTATGTTTAATTGGTGCCTAAGGGGGATTATAAGAATTACTTTAAGAATGAAGTTATATTTTCTGTCCAGAGAGTATTTTTTGCCCTCATCCCAATAAAAAAATGCTCTTAGAGGATAAATTAAGGCAGGCACAAAAGGTAATTAACATACACAATTACTTGACTATCAAAATCCAAAGACAGAAAAATAATAAAATGCAAAATCTGTTGGTTTGCAATTTTTGATAATTTAGGAGGGGTTTGAACCTGGTCCATTTATAGAATGAATTTTCAAAAACTTACATAATATTATTTTTCTTTATTTTTAGGTTTAAACTTTGGTATGCTATATGTTATTGAAAATATAATATTTTAAAAGCCTTATTGATTAATCTTTTCATCAATTTTGACTACTTTCTCATCAATTAGTGCAATTTAACTAGAGGTTTTTTAAACTATTAATTATGTATTTTTAATATGCCAGAATTAAATTTTTTTCATATACATTTAGAGAGAAAATATTAGGGGAGATTTTTAAATCCTTGGTTTTGCTTAAGCCGTTGTAAACCACAGGATAGAGGAGAAAGCATTCATGGTTCAGCATATAACCAAGTAGTAATTACTCTTACAGCAAAATGGGGATAGTGAAATTCCCTGGAATTTCTTAATTTGTGTTCTGTGGTTTGGGTTGTCAATCTGATTCGAATACTGCATTTTTTCTAATATCAAATAGGCACAAAAGTAGCTAAAATATTTATACATTTAAATCTTGACCAGACATTGCTGATAACTAAGGCCTTACTTGATGTTCCTTAGTGAGACCAAGAATTTTAAGAAAGATTATTGTTAGTAATTGTAATGGTGATAAAAATAGAAAATTGTCTGTTGTAAAGCAAAGATCAAGAAAGATTTTACGTGCTGTTAAGTTTACTCTCCACATGTAGTTGGATGCTTAAATAGAGTTGGAAATGCTTGAGAGCTTAACTCACTGCATAAGGAACAAATGACTATATAGCAGCAGTCATAACTCACGTATTCATAGTGGGCTGCCTTTTCAGTAGAAATGTCAAGGATTAGAGCCATGGTTCACAAACTGTAATGTGCATATCAGCACTTGGAAAGTTCCTTAAATGTGTTGATTTCTGGGCTCACCCATAAAGATTCTTCTTTAGGTGTTTTGAAGCAAGACCTAGGAATCTGAAAGTTTAGTAAGCATTCCAGAGGTTGTGATACAGATGTCTTCAGAGCCAAACTTTGTGAAATGCTAGGCAAGTGAATAAATTCCTGGCCGTGGTCTGGGGAAGGGCCCAGTTATGTTGCTCATTGCTAGAAGAAAGTAGAATGTTGACTTCTACTAAGGAGTATCCAACCTTCTTTCTTTTCTGTCTTACACTGGGCCACACATTAAAAACACAAGCACTAATGAAAGCTGATGAGCAGAAGAAAAGGGCTGTGCGTACCTTTCACAGCATCCAGCACCACAGGTAAGCAGAACAGTCCTCAAATGATGTGCATGCAGCCCCTGGAAGTCTTATATAGAGGAGATCATTCATAAGGAAAGCACTCAGCTAGAGTCATGGAATCAAAGTTAGGAGGGACCTTTAAAAAAATTCATCTGACCTTTCTTAGCTAATGAGTAGTTGATTTTTAAACATTTCTAATAATGGAGATCTATTCAGTCCTATGGTCATCCAGCCTCACTTTAGACTGTTGTAACCGTCACAATGTGTGTCTACCTAGTAAAGTGAAATTTGTGCCTCACAACCATCTATTTGTTCTAAAACATACAACATAAATGTTGTCAGATTTTTAAGGTGCCATTAAAAAAGAAGGGAGAGGATTTAAAGATTACTTTCAGGTCAAAAGAGAAACTCCAAGCATTCTTTCCGAATTAAAGTTGTGCCAATGCTATCATCTTAAGTAACATTTGTGTGAGTTTAGACTGATACTGATTTCATTTAAAATCTTGACTTCAAAACTTGAAATACAACAAAGGTGAAAATTCTTTTCTATGTATATACTATTCTTATTTTCCTTCCTCATCAAATAAAAGTGGAATGTAAATAAATAAATTTCCCTTCTAAAATTTATTTTATTTTAAAGCTCCCATGTCCTTGTTAAGAATATAAAATTAAGATTGCCTGAGATTTGAATAGTCTTTTTTCATGTCTTTTTGTCATGAAGCATTCTTCCTCAAGAAGCATTCTCATATTCATTTCATCCTATCTTTACTTCTCACTTATTCTTTTTCTTACATGACTTTTTATTCATCACAGGGATTTTGTTATTTCTTATTCCTCTAATTATCTGGTTATTTTGTGTACGTGTGTGTGTGTGTGTTTAAATGGCTGTGCAGAAAGTAGACATGTAATATGAAAAATAGAGACATGTTTGTGCATATACTTTTTTGCCCCAAGTTTTGAGAGAAAAATAAGGATGTATATTATAGTAGTCTGGCTAGGGAGCAGGGGAGCCCAGGAGGCCTCTCAGATCACCTTATCCTTTGGCCTGGGCCCAGTAGGCACACAGAGTTCTGGTTGGTGAGGATCCAGGATCCAGGGGGAATAGGCCAGATCAGCCTCAGTCAAAAGCAGCAATCAGGGGAGGGAAAGGTGGTGGGGCTAGTAGGCCATAGCCATGTGGGGCAAGTGCTGAGGCCCAAGGCCTGGCTTCACTGGGGGGACTCAGGGTCCTGCACAAGCCCCAGGGACCCACCTGGCTATCCAGGGGCCAAGTAGCCTCAGAAGCTCCCTCCCTGCTGGCTACTTGTGTGTGACCATTTCTGCCACCGAGGCTCTGGACATGGTGGAGAGGGAAGGGCTCCAGGGAGAGAGGGGAGGAGCAGCATTCACAGAGCAGGTGGTTGTTGGAGGAAGTACAACCTGCACATTAACCAGGAAGCATCAGCTCTCCCCAGATGTGTCTCTTCAGGCCAAGAACGGGCCACTGAAGGGGTAGAGCCCCCCATGCTCAGATAAGGTAGTTTAGCCTCATGTGCTCCCTGAGGAACATGGCCCTAAGATGGAATTCCCTTACTCTGAGGACATACCCAGGTCTGTGGAAAAGCAGAAATGTTGTCAGAAAGGAATGTGCCAGAGGGCCAGGCCAGGTTGTAGCTGGGGCCTGAACAGCTGTCGAGGCATTGGGCCGCTGTGCTTTGTTCCTTTCTCTTCATTAACACAATAGTTGCTAGTTTTAGTTTAAGGAAATGGGCTAATGGAACAGACAGCCTGGCACCCTTGTGGTTTAGCTCAAAGCAAAATGTTCTCAATTTATATCAGTTGTATATGTGCCCAGCAGTAATTGTACTGAATTGGAATTTTTATGGCAGTTTCAGTGATTTTACTTCGCTTTCTTAACTGTTTGATATTTTAAACTTTTATCAGATGTTTTAGAGTATATAAGAGGATCAATAAAGATAGGTCATTACTGAGTGCAAGAGTGAGCCTCAGTCTCCCTTTTACACTATTCACTTCGTCTGAAGTGCTTTCCTCTGCGTCGCTGACCAGTTAGCCCCGAGAACAGCAACAGGCCACTTTCTCCAGTGGTGTTTTCCTGAAAGTTTGGGTCAAAAATGCAGGTGTGCATTATACATGGGAGTGCATTTTATGTGGCAAAAGACAGTACATGGCTGAATGCTTTCCAGACATCCCTCGTATATATAAAGTCTTCCCTTGTATGTGGGGTCACCAAGGATGAAAGCTAAATCTTTAGTTTCATATGTTCTATTTGTTCCCGGGGGTGTGGGTGGAGGGCAGGGGGTGGGTGCGTGGAGGATATAGTTGTGTCAGCAGAACAGAGTGCCATCTCTATTTCTTTACCTCTAGTGCCAAATTTCCTACAGCGTACGCCCACTTAAGTAGAATCATGTGCTACATGGAAACCTGTGGAATCAGAAATGGAAAAGGATCTACTAAATAGCTAATTATGTTCAGAAACCTATAGTGGTAGAATCAAGTACTGCTAGTCTTGTGATGCCACAAAGGACTGGTTTCCTAGAGGGGAAGCAATGTTGGCCAAACCATGTAGGATGCAGGGCCCTGTTGACCACAGGAAGGAGAGCTGTGAGAGCATGTTAAAGGTTGTAATGCCTGCTTGTTGAAACACACTAGCTTAGAGAACACTCATTCCTGTACTCCCTGAACTTGAGGTTGTTTTTTCCAATATTTGCAGAACCCCCAAGCAGGGGTCCACAAGGTTTCTTTGATGGCAACTTCCCTTGTTACTTTCGTAGGTGTGTTCATGTTCCTGGCATAGGTATTTTAAAAACAGTCTCAAAAGCCATGAGTTAAGTATGTTGGAATGTCTAGCTTTGGTGGAACTTTGTGAACCAAGACATCATAAAGTTGCTACCAAAATTGGAATTTCCACTTCCCAGAAAACATTTTCAACTCCTTCAATCTTTGCTCTTTTGTACTAGTTTTCTTCCTCTCATAATGGCTGACATATAATAGATGCTAAAGACTCATTGAATTAAATAGAAATTTGCCTCTTTTGAGTCTGTTATATTTTGAATTAATTCTGATCTGTTTTTGTATGTTATCCCCTAATAGTCTAAATTGAAAATGAAGTGACCAAGCCTGTGATCAGACTCAAAGCCCGTGCATTGCTGTCCGACAGTGGCGTTAGCCTTTTCTTTCTACTGCTTTCAGAAGGTTATAGAGTTATCCGGATCAAGGATGTTTTCTTGAACTTCGCTTATCCTCTATTTCTCAAAACTAGTCTTTCGATTTGTAAATGATATTTACAAAGCTTAAAAGATATTTGTGAAGTAATAGGCCTAGATAAATATTTCGGGGGAAAAAACTGTGGAGTTATTAAGAATTCCTTAAAGTCAAGCATTCAGCCTTTGTAGAATTACTATTCTTTGATCTACTTGGTTAATTTAATAATTTACATAGTGAGTCTCCTTAATTGATAGGAATATAAACAACTGAGAAAAATTGAAAGCTGCGCCACAAGCAGATAAATCAGTCCCATGGACTGTGAGGAACCAGTGCACCATTTTCAGAAGGAGAAGTAACATGCCAATGGAGAACACAAAAATATCATTAGTCAACAGGAGCAGGAGCGACTTTCCCCTTAAGGAAGTGAGAGCTCCCTTATGAGAGGTTTCACCTGCTCCCATACTTCTGGAGAGGAGCATAGAGAAAGGAAGAATAAAGAACTAGCAAGTGGAAGGTAAAGGAGGAAAATGGGCTTGGTACAGACTTCAGTCTATTTCCCATCCATCAGAAAGAAGCCAAATTCTTCATGTTATGTCCATAGGAGACTTTAGGACATCATGGTCCTAGACCTACAGTAATGAGGTAATGAGACATAAGCTGTGTCTTCTTTGTAATCTTATTCACATCACAACTGCGGAATTTTACTTACACACCCGCACCTGCAGCTACATACACCTTTCCACAACAAACGCCTAGACCCACATGCCCAGAACCACACTTGTACACCCATACACACACACACATGGTATCCTCACCCAATTTGTAGTCCTTGCCCACAGAGAATCTTATCTTTGCTTAGCTAAACCACCTTCCTCTGCTTGGAAGAGAAAGCAGAGAAATTATATTTGGGGAAGATGTGATGCACATTACACTTTGTATCAGTACCCTTGTTACTAGCTACTCTAGTAGGCCCTAGTGTATTCTAAGGCCCTGATGTTCTGGTGTTGAATTGTCAGTATTTTAAATTTTCATTTCCTCTTTTCTTTCATGATTATCAGCTCTATCTCCTTGGATTTGGAATGATGATATGATATAATACATTTTTATTTTCTTTCTTTCTTTCTTTTTTGAGACAGAGCCTCAAGCTGTTGCCCTGGGTAGAGTGATATGCCATCACAGCTCACAGCAACTTCTAACTCCTGGGCTTAAATGATTCTCTTGCCTCAGCCTCCCAAATAGCTGGGACTACAGGCGCCCACCACAATGCCTGGCTATTTTGGGGGGTTATAGTTGTCATTGTTGTTTGGCAGGCCCTGGCTAGATTTGAACCTGCCACTTTTGGTATATGTGGCTGGTGCCTTAGCTGCTTGAACTACAGGCACCGAGCCAATATAATAACTTATAAAACAAGATTTGCCTGTTTGCTTTACCTTGACTCTTGTTCTTATATTAAACAGAAACATAAGAAATTGTCATTTTTATATATAGGTCAAAAGTGGTCACATAAAGTAATTTCATATGGTTCAATCCAGTACATTAATTTTCATTAATAATATTATTTTGGTCACTTATATATTATTCAGGGTGTCCATAAAGTTCATGTACAATTCACTGTTAAACTATTTTAAATTGCACATGAGCTTCATGTCCAACCTATATTTCTTAAATACTCTATTTATTTTCCTTAATCCTTTTCTCCAGATAAAAGCTTGTTTGTTTTGAATCACCTATTATTGATGAGGCCTCTGGATACAAATAGAAGAGGAGGTTTATTTCTTAGTCTCTTTCTTTTTGGACAAAATCTGGACGATCATTTCCTTCTTGGTCTGTTGCTGCTCCTCATAGCATTGGTAGCCTCATTGTATTAGTCTACTTTATGTTGCTTATAACAGAATACATGAAATTGGTAATTTATGTGGAAAAGTAATTTATTTTGGACAGTTATGGAAGCTGGGAAGTCCACGGTTGAGGGGGTGCATGTGGTGAAGGCCTCATTTGTGGTGATGATTCTGGGGAGTCCCTAGGTGGAGGTACAAAGACTATCATGTAGCAAGAGGGTTGAGGGTGCTAATGTCCTTTATCAGCTATTCTTTCTTCTTCTTCTTCTAAAGCTCCTAGTTCCATTTCCACGATAACCCATTTGTCCATTAACCTGCTGAGTTGATTAAACCTTTCATGACAACAGAGAAATCATCATGACTCAATTATCTCTTAAAGGCCCACCTCTCAATATTGCCACATTGGATATTAAGTTTCCAGCACATGAAATTTGGGGTATACATTCAAACCTGTCATCTCTGCTTTCAGACTGGGGAATATATTTCATGAGCATCTTGTTGGTGAACATTTTTCTTCATCTCCAGGTAGCTGCCATGTCTTCTTGGATTCAGTGTATCTTCTGAGAAATCTTTGCAGAGTTATCTTTCTCATCTATGCCATACTCATGCATTCAGATATTGGTAACAAACCTTTTGCTCATCTGTGTCTACAGGCCTGCCCTACAGTGAGCCAAAGTGCTATTCTGACATTGTTCTAGAATTAGACAGCCACAATTTGCAGATTATTAACTCATTTTGATCCAATTCAAGATTTGATGGTAAGGGTTGGTGTTAGAGATATTACCATTTTCTTTGTGGTCTAACCATATGTTTTCCTTACCATAGCAGAAGACGTCCTAGGGATGAGCCTATTCCAAAGCCTGAATATCTGACCTCTGGCACCTGTTATTTTATGTGTCTCACATCTGTCCCCTCTACCATTCCCACCAGCCCAATCTCAGGCACTCTTTTCTCAGCTGTTTTTAGCAGTCTTCTAAAATGCTTTACTGAATTCAGAAAAAGAAGTACTATTTTCCCAAATAATAATGTCTCTCAGAGTGAGATGGTTAATTTTATATGTCAGTGTGTGTGGCTGTGCTTAAACTGCCACATTGACCCCTTTCTGAGTCTTCCACTTAATGGCCTTTGGGCTTGAGCTGTAGCATTGGCTCTTCTTTGGGTCTCCAGCCTATTGTGCCACCCTGAAGATTTGAGGATTTCTAGCCTCTATTAATACACACACACACACACACACACACACACACACACTCATACATCTTACAGGTTCTATTTCTCTGGAAAACCCTGACTAATACACAGAGGATGAAAACTAATGTTTATTTAGTGCAGGATGTATGTCAGGCATTCTGTACATATTGACTCAGAATCCCCAGACAACCCTTGGAAGTAATAGAGATCCAAAGAAGTTAAGGAACTTGCCCCAAAGCATCTAGTGAATGACAGACCCTGTTTTGAATTCATGTTTGTATCATTCTAAAGTTCCTTTAACTACATGACCCTACAAGAAGAAGATGCACTTGATAAGTGAACACTTCCTGAGTTCCTGCAGTAATCTAATAACATAATGAAGCCTTTCTTTTATTAAGGACCATATTGCTCTCTTTTTCTCACTTCCCTAGTGAGCAACTATTTTTTTTTTATTTTTTATTTTTTGGTGTTGTTGACTAGCATCATTCCTCTCTCTAGTAGAGCACTGATTCCCTTCATCTCTTCCACTGTGAATAATTTTGTTGAGAGATAATTTCAGGCCTATCCATGCCACCAACAATGAAACTTTCAAGGGACAGACCAGTTCTTTCCCACTTCCTGGAAATGCTAGTAGGTAAGCTTGTGATCTGAATTCCACTAATTAGAAACTTTCTTCCAAGACTTTGAAGTGTGAGCAAGTGATACAAAGACATAGAGAACAACCAAGGGTCTTTCATGGAAGCAACAGACATTCCAACTTTAAGATGGTTATTGCCTTCTGCTTTTATGTTCCTTGTTTTCCAGAGTTCCCTTGGTTTCTTTTCCATATCACGTCTGATCCCCTAATTTCATGTCTTTTCTGAGGTATTCCAGTATTTTCCCAATAAACTCCTTTTTGTTGATGGTAGTCAGTTTCTGTTGCTTTTAGGCAAGGGTCGTAGTGAAAAAGAATCTCAGAGAGAGCTAAGATGTCAAGCACAGTGCCCCATGATAATGCAGCTAGGTTAATTATCACCCATAATCTTCTAGGGAAAATTTTCAGTAAAAGGTAAAGTTTGTGAGCTTGGAATAGTCTCTACCATGAATTGGTATAAAGGGCATGAGGAATCGAAAGACAGCAGTGTAGGGAGACTCCTTCTGACAGCATTAGATGAATAAAAGCAAAAGAATGATAGGATCAAGATATTAAAGTGTCATTTAAAAAACAGATATAAACTCAAATACTTCATATGAATATATTGAAAGAATCTCCTATATCTTGTACATTGAGAGAGCCAAGAACTAAATTCAGTGATCACCAGTTGAATTTAGAGTTGTATCAGTCAGGATGGGCTGGGTTATGCTGTGATAACAAAATAATTTCAGTCTCAGGCTGTAACACAGAGCCCAGGCTGATGCAGCAGTGACTGTCTGAAGAATTGCTGGTCATGTGGCAGAGGAAAGGAAAGAAAATGTGATAGATTGTGCATTGACTTTACTAAAGGGAAGTGAGAAACATCACTTCTGCTTATATATCTGCAGTTAAAGCAAGTCATATGGGCTTTCACAATCTCAAGGCGGGGGGCAAGGAAGTATGACTCTGATCTGTATAGAACTAAAACTACTTGGTGGACAGCACTAATAACTAGTAAAGTTTTACTGAATTTGTCAACATGGTTCACCTACCAGAGATTCAATGTGAAATAGACTATTAAGGTGTTTTTTTTTTTTTTGCCTTGGTTAACACATATACACAAAGTGACACACAAACATGCATTCAACAGCCAAGGAAAGTTGAGATGTCAGAATAATAAATGTCAAATTTTAGACATTATAGAAATAGGCAAATCTAGAGGGTCTAGATGATAGCCTCTTCAATAAACACCACAAATATATATCGAAGAAAGCACACATAGCTTTAAAACATCTGTTTTAAAAAATGTGCTTAAAACTCTATTCTTTCTAGGCCATAAATACTTCATTTAAAATGAACAACACCACGGGAGTAGCAGAGAACAGTCCACACATAGTAAGAGGTGGTTCTGGCATGATTATCAAATTGGCCTTCCTGGAAGAGCTATCTGGCTGTGCCTAATTCATTGTAGATGAGTTCTCTAGGGAAAAGAAAAATGGGAGTAGGGCAACCATAAAACAAAACAAAAACTCTAGGTCTAGTAAACAGAGGTCTTAAGCCATGAAAAGAGAAAGTCATGATCAGATCCCTTAGCCAATTCCCAAACTTTATTATTTGCACTATTAGATTCCCGTGAGTGAAGGAAAGGCAACCTTGATGCCAGATCCTTCTGTAATGGTAAAAGTTCATCTGAAAGAGTCAATATATCCCTATCAAAGGGAAAATAACCTCCTGTGCTTTGGGCCTTCTACTGCTAAGAAAAAGTCCTGATACCCTATATGCCACGGAAAGAACATATGCTTTAGTCATTCACCAACTAACCAGAAAAGCTGCCCATTTTGATTGAGTTTCATAGCACAAGAAGATGCCCTGGACAAAAGGCCTAACTGAACTATTAGTAACCTATAGTATAACACCCTACTGAACTATAGTATAGTAACTATATAGTATAACACCCTACTGAACTATAGTATAGTAACTATATGTTATAACACCCTACTGAACTATAGTATAGTAAGTATATGTTATACCATCCTACTGAACTATAGTATAGTGACTATATAGTATAACACCCTACTGAACTATTAATAACATGCTCCTGTCTGGCACAGAGCTAAGGGTGAAAGGAGGAAATGAGTGGGTTATAAACAGTGTAAGGCAGTATAAACAATTACATGTGCATGTAATTTTTTTTCTGGAAACAGAAATCTCCCAGTATTAGAAACACATGTTCTCTAATTTGAGCATTCATAAAAATAGTGACATTATTCCTGAAATTTCCCTGATGAATGAATTGGAACCATTTGTTTACAAAGTAGAAATACTCATTCGAAACAGAGCCTGACTATCCTGATTTGAACTCTTTAGTAGTTCCACAACTGCACGGAACTTTCACACACAGAAATTGAGGACACAGAATTGTTTGAGGTTGGCATTTAGTCTCTTTCCAGTTAGGAAGTTTTGTTACTATATGTGACTTTGCAGTATAGGAATTCCTTTATCATGGGGTGGTCTCAACAGCAGATTAGATCACTGATGTGGTATACACGTAAATATCTTTAGCTTAATGTTTCACTGTTTCTGACTGTCATGTTTTAGTTATATTTGAGATTGGACTGAGCTTGTGTTAACTTCTTCAAGTTATCGTTGCTAGTGTAGGGTTTTTCTCTTATTTATTGAGTCATAGGATATATGTGTACCTTGGGCTCTCTAGGCCTTTATTTCCATCCTCATTTTCTTAATGCTTTTGCTTTTTTGCATTGAATTATTCCTTTTGATATTTCTTTTTGTTTGTTTGTTTGTTTTATTAAATCATAGCTGTGTACATTAATGCAATCATGGGGTACAGTATGGTGTTTTCATATACAATTTGAAATATTTTCATCAAACTGGTTAACATAGCCTTCATGTCATTTTCTTAGTTATTGTGTTAAGATGTTTATATCCTACTTTGATAAAGAGTCACTTGTA
>CAUYQV010145399.1:0-27365 GCA_963574575.1 Galagoides demidoff | reverse complement strand
TATTTAGGCAACAGAGCACTTGTCATTTTTCATCAGTGTGACAATGGAAGGCTAAAGGTTCAGAGCAGAGACTTCCTGCCTTTCTCTTTCCTCTCCTTTCCCTGCTGGACTCACTCAGGAGTGTCCTGCCCCGAGGCAGATATGTCTTGAGTCAACCCAACAGACAGGAGGAGAAGCCCCAGTGACTCCACCTTGAGCTGGCAGAGCCAGGACAGGGCAGATGGAGAGGCCAGGGGACCAGGAACAGCCCTGCCCGGGAGGGAGGGGCAGGGCCTCCCCAGAACATCTCAGCTCACTGCCCTGATCCTGGCAAGACCCTGATAAGGCCAAGACTTCCCCCAGGGCTGTGCTGTCTCCCCAGTGTGGCTGCAGGGGTCCGAGAGGGAGGGTTGGAGGCTGCAGCAAGTGAGTGGAAGCTTTTCCACTAACAGGTGCCTCAGGATGTGGGGTGCAGCAGAGGGATGTAGGGTGCAAAGTGAGTGATGTGGGCGGTCCCAGGAGAAGCCTCTGTCCATGAGCATTCCCCACTCTTGTCCACAGACACCTGATGGATCCAGACACATTCATGTACAACTTCACAAACGACCCTTCAGTCCTTGGGCAGCACCAGACCTACCTGTGTCACAAGGTGGAGCTCCTGGATGGTGACTCCTGGGTCCCTCAGAACCAGTACAAGGGCTTCCTGCAAAACAAGGCAAGCAGCCCAGCCACCCACATCCAGACAGGGCCTCTCCAGTCCAGGGACATTTATTCCTAGAAGCTCCTTGGGTATGCATCTGATGCCCCCAGAGTTTCTGTTAACTATGCTTTCCACAGCCTCTGCTGATCAGCCCTAAAATGAGGTAGGTGGCTTTGGCTTCAAGTGATTCTTCATGGTAGGTGGCTTCAAGCCACATATCATTAACTAGCCACTTGTTCCAGGGCCTACTACCATGAACCCAATGTTATCCATAGGTCTAAGGCTCAGCCACCCCCTCCTGCTGTGCTCTGAGGGTATAAGGCAGAGGCAAGGGTCTGTCCCAGGGCCCGTTGGTGTCAGATTGGCTTAACACTCACATGGCTTCTCAGGACCCTGCTCAGGATCCCTCATAGCAGCACCTCTCATGGGAACATCTATAGAAGTTTCCATTTGAGGACTCAAGCCAACCTGACTTCATAGGCAAAGGTTCTCAGTGTCTGCTCCTGGTCTACTTCTGGGAAAGAGAGACAGAGGTGGAACAGGGGACAGGAGAGGCCATCCTGAGAGTCTGGCCCAGAAACAGGCTCTGTCAGGGTGCCAGGGAGGCCAAGCCTCAGGGGGAAGAGCAGGGACTGACCAAGTCACGTCCCACCCACTGTCTTCTCTGCTCTGGTGTCTTTAGCATGACTAGCTCCCAGTGTGTTGTTGAATGTCCTTCACTCTGCAGTTTGGGCAAATTTCCTTAATTCTGTGGGCAATAATACTGACAACCACCCCATGATCCAAGGACTCTGGGGAGTCCTGCCTGAGCCTGTTGTCCCTCTCATTTGTGCACAGGGAGCCCTTTTGGTTTGTTTCTATATCTCTCTTGGGCCCAGCACAGGATGAGTCACAGAGTAGAAGCTTCTAGAATGATTGCTGCAGATATGTAGGTGGGGTGCAGGAATAGAGAGATAACGGGTCATTACCCCATGAAAGAGGTAATGGGCATCAGGCCAATGACCTTGGGGTTCTTCCCTCCACCCGGCTCTGCAGCTCCTCCCTGCACAGCAGGGCCTGGATGAGGGTGCCCCTAAGGCTCTGATCTCAGGTGCAATGTTTGAGGGTGCTCCAGAAAGTCAGGTATTAGAGAAATCACATCTTCATGTGAGAATGAAATTTTTAATGTGTTACTTAATATCATTTTTTTTTTTTGAGACAGTGTCTCAAACTGTCGCCCTGGGTAGAGTGTCATTGCATCACAGCTCACAGCAACCTCATACTCTTCGGCTTAAACGATTCTCTTGCCTCTGCCTCCCAAGTAGCTAGGACCACAGCGGCCCGCCACAATGCCCGGCCCTTTTTTTTGTTGTAGTTGTCATTGTTGTTTGGTGGGCCTGGGCTGGATTCGAACCTGCCAGCTCTGGTGTATGTGGTTGGCATCCTAGCCACTTGAGCTGCAGGTGCTGAGCTCAATATCAAATTTAGTGACAAACTTCATGATGGGCAAAATATCAGCATTTTTTTTTTTTTGAGACAGAGTCTCACTATGTGGGCCTGGGTAGAGTGCTGTAGCATCACAGCTCACAGCAACCTAAAACTCTTGGGCTTACGCTATTCTCTTGCCTCACCTTCCTGAGTAGCTGGGACTACAGGTACCCACCACAACGCCTGGCTATTTTTTGGTTATACTTGTCCTTGTCGTTTAACAGGCCTGGGCTGGGCTCGAACCCACCAGCCTTGGTGTATGTGGCTGGCGCCCTACTTATTGAGCTATGGGTGCCAAGGCCAGCATTCTAAATAAAGACAGTGACAGGGCTCTGTAGAATGTACTGATGCTGGGAAAAACCAGTTACTGGTCCTGGCTGTCTGTGTTTACATGGATGATATTCATTCATCTTGGGATTTTGCATTAACTTGGTATTTTCAATATTGCGTGAAAATTCATTCATCTGGATAACTGAGGTGTGGGTGCCCCTCTTATTTTGTGCTAGAGGCCCCAATCTCCATTGTCACGACATGTGACTCACACTTTGCTTTCTTTACTAGGCTAAAGATCTTCAAAACGGCTTTGAGGGCCGTCACGCAGAGTTGTGCTTCCTAGACCTTATTAGGTCTTGGCAGCTTGACCCAGCCCAACACTACAGGGTCACCTGCTTCATCTCCTGGAGTCCCTGTTTCAGCTGTGCCCAGGAAGTGGCCACATTCCTGAGGGAGAACAGCCATGTGAGCCTGCGAGTCCTGGCTGCTCGCATCTATGACTGGCGCACTAGACATGAGGAGGGTCTGAAGACCCTGCAGGATGCTGGGGTCCAAATGGCCATCATGACCCATGCAGGTCAGCATAGAGCCTTGGGAGGTGGCAGGGAGAGGCCCCTGGGAAGGTGGCAGAAAGCAGGGAAGAGTCAGCGTCCCTGTGGAAGGCCCAGGTCCGCTGCCTGCACTCTGGGGCCCAGGAGGGGCCTATTGGAAGAGGGTCCAGGACACAAAGGTGGTCCCAGGGGACAGGGAGAAAGATTGGAAGTGAAGCAGGACTTGGGGGCTTCCAGAAAGAATGAGGACTGGGCTGACTCAGATGCCAATGGGAAGAGAGAGTTTGAAAAAGCAGACAAGTCCCCAGGGCAGGGATGACAAGGAAGCCACTGAAGGACCACACGCAGTCTGTCCCTCAGGGTCATACATGCTTGCTGGGTCACCTCCCCATAGCAGGGGCTTGACTCCTCTCCCCTGTCCCTTCTCAGAGTTTGAGCACTGCTGGGACACCTTTGTGGACCATCAGGGAAAGCCCTTCCAGCCCTGGGAGGGCCTGGATAAGAACAGCCAGGCCCTGAGCAAGAGGCTGCAGGACATCCTCCAGGTGGGGCCTCCTCCCTCTGGCTGGTGCCACATCTGCCTGGTCCCTCCCTCTCCCTCCCTGGGCCCTTCCCTCCCCCTGCTCAGATTCTCCTAAGGGTGGCCTGCTCTCCCCAGGGGCATCTGGCCCCCCCCTTCCCTTCTTACAACCCCCCTTTGGGTTCCTCCTTCCTATCCCTGTCCTTGTCACTGTCCCCAGACCTCCTCTCTGTGTCATCTTTCACACTCTCTCACCTGCTCCATTCAATTTCTCCTGCCCTTCTAGCCTCAGGAAGACTAAGGAATGGGCCTCAGTGTCTCCGAGGAAGGCAGGAGGCCTGTGCTGAGCAGCAGAATGAAGCACCTTCTTCCAAGAAAGGCTCAGTGCCTGTCCCCCTGTCTAGGTGACCCACACAGACCGGGAAAGCTAATGAGCTCAGGGGCAATGTTTTTTGTTTTTTTTTTAAATTCTAGTTAAATAACTTTTAGTTGAAAATTGCTCTTGTGTTTCAGGTATACAGTGTACGATTATCCTCCATACTCTCAGAGTGATTTCCAGTTTACTCATGAAGTGATTGTTTTTAATTCTTTCATATCTAGCCCAATGAAAGGAAATATTAATTATCTTCCCTAATGTTTGTCCTCTACAAATGTATCAGAAATAAAGGATTTTAAATGAACTCTAGCAAGGCTGTAAACGTCTTTCCTTACTGTAGTGGATCTTCATGTGGGCTGAGCTCACACTACTTCCCTCTGGGATAAGAAAACCCCCCTAAGCCTTACAGGAGAGGAACTGAGTTCAAATCCTACTATAGCCATGTTTGGAGGAGACAGGTCCTGCAATCATTACAGAGAAAGCAGAGTCCCACAGTGGACAGGAGCCACGTACATGTGCATCTGGCCAGGACAGCAGCGGGCACTTTGTGCCCCAAACAGTTGCCTGTGAAGCCCATTCTTAGTCACATATGTAGCCCCGAAAGTCCCATAGGACGTGAGGTGGGAGCCACCTGGTGTTATGGAGCAAACACATGTACAGCTGGGGGATTCGTGGGGGATCCTGTCCTCCCACCCTTCCTGATTATATCTGCTAGAGAGGGAGGTAAAGGAGGCCATGGCTGAGACCCAGGGCCATTACAGGCGGGGAGCTCAGAGAGGGGCCCGGTCCAGGGCTGGGCCTAGGACATGCACAGGGTGAGAAAAGCAGGCCCAGGAGGCCCAGGAGGCCCCAGCAGGTAAGAGGGCTCAGTTCAGGGCAGAAGGTCAAGGGCACAGGTCAGTAGGAGCCATGGCTGAGGCTCAGCTGTGTCTGTCCTGCCTTTCACATTGGCTCCTGGCTCTGTGATGTGTGACTTTTTTGCTCCATGACACCAGGTGGCTCCCATCTCAGTATGTCCTGTGGGACATCAGGGGCCACACAGGTGACTAAGAATGGGCTTCACAGGCAGCTGTTTTGGGCAGAAAGTGCCTGATGCTGTCCTGGCCAGACACACATACACAGTGACATGAGAAGAGGGGACCTTCCACAAGGTATCCCAGACACCCCCAGACACCCACTTCAACACGTCAGATGAAAGGGGAAGGGGAGAACTTGGACATCAACCTTAATTCTTTGGTCTGGATTTCTGGGCTCTGACAACAGCCCCACCCCCAACCTAGAAGCAAGTGACCAAAAAGCTACAAAGTGTAGTCATTGTGGGCAAAGGGACCACGCTGGAAGAGGACCTGGGACCCTGCCCTGGAGAAAGATGCCACCTATGCTGTCCTGAGGCAGGTCCCAGGTAGACCCTTCTCATCCTCCAGGTTCCATCTCCCAAGCCCTCCCCAACCCCATCTCCCCAGGGCCTCGCCTCAGAGCTTTGCCCCCACCTGGGAGCCCTGTGTGTCCTGGTTCCCTGTGCAGGATTGGGCATGGGTTCAGGGAGAGTCACCTCCTTAGCAGGCATAAGCTGCGCCCTCATATATGGTCCCCTGTAAGGAAAACTGGAGACAGGCTGAGTGCCAGCAGCAGTCTGCACTGGTCAGAGGGACAGACCATGGCAGAGGGAGCCTGGGCAGGGTGCTGGGTCCCTCATCCAGGTGACCCAGAGTGGACGTTGTGTTTGGATCTGGAGTCCATGCTGCTTTTCATGAGGTCTCAGCTCTGCCAGCTTGTGGGTGCCCTGCCTAGCCAAGAGCAGGGAAGGATGACAGGCTGCAGGTGCCCAGGCCAGGGTCTCAGCAGTGTCCCAGAGGCTGTGTCCAGTCTCCTTCCAGGACTGGTCAGGCTCTCACGTCACTGCAGATACTCTGAAATAAGGCTCTGGGGAGCTGAGGGGGTCTAAAGGAGCTTGGGAGACAGGGCTCTGTGAGGACAGGGCCAGGGCCCCTGGAACCTGACCCAGGGCAACACAGTGTAGTCTCATTCACCAGGGTGAAGTGCTCTGGCCTCTCCCAGGTTGGCCCATTGCCCAGAGTGACAACATCTTGTGACTTTTTGGTCACGTGCATCTGGGCGGCAGGCTGAGCTGTTGTCAGAGCCTAAAATCTCAAGGAAATGGTGACAGTTAATGACGAAGTTCTCCCTGCTCACCTTCCACAGCAAATGATGAAATCCTCTCTTTCAAACGTAGTTAAGGTGGCCCTCTGGGTGTGGGTGTTTCTGAGAGAGCCCATAAACATTTTCTTCTCTTTTGTCACTCTGTGTCACTGTCTGTGTGTTTGGGCAGGGTACGACTGTGCACTTTCTGCCCCCTAAAGCTGCCTGTGAGGTCCATTCTCAGTCACATACGTGACCACTGAGGTCCACTGGACATCTTGAGGTGGAAGCCACCTAGTATCATGGAGCACACATGGAACATCACAAAGCCAGGAACCAGAGTGGAAGGCGGGAAAGACACAACTGAGCTCCTGACCCCTGGCTCACCGGCCCTGGGATCTGTCTCTCCCCTGGTAGAGCCTCCTCCCTGCTGGGCCTAAGCTAGGCCTCCAGGGGCTGTTCGTCTCCCCTTCCTGGGTTCTTTCCCCCCTGACTGGGCCTGTCCTGGGTCTCAGCCATGGCCCATGACCCCCCGTGTTTCCTGTCCCACCTGAACCTCAAGTCCCTGATGAAGCCATTGTGGACCAACTGGAGCTCAGAGACCAGTGGGTTATTTTTGGAGAAAGGGGACTGGAGGAGGGGAGCAAGGAAGGAGTCAGAGCTGGTCCTGAATATGTCCTGGTTTAAAAAAGTTTCTGTGTAGCAGATGATACCACACAATGAGTCATTGTGTCAATGGGAGAGAACCTCATCCCAGCAGGGGGAGTGAGTGGCTGGAGGACATGAGCATTGGGGTGGGTGGGTGCCCTGTCTATCTAGCCCCAGGGGTGGGAGCCAGGCTCCTCCTTCCAGTCCAGATGCTTACATCCCCCCCATGTGACCCATCTCACACACACTGCGCGCCTACTTTGTGCACAGCAGAGGGAAATGCACCCAGGAACTGGCAGAGCTGAGGCTAGGTCTTCACCTTTTGTTGGGGGGGGGGGTGTCTGAGAGCAGGGCCCCAGCTCTTACTGGCCCAGAACTGACAGGGACAGGGCCCAGCCCCAAGTCTTCAAGGACAGCACCAGGGTGTCAGACAGAAACAGCCCATAGATGCTTTCCACAGAGGACTCAGGGGACTGGGTGGGACTGGAGATGGATCTAGGAGAAGGCTTTTCCCTCCCTGAATATCTGCATCCCTCTGTCGCTATCCTGGGGCCCACACCAGGTAGGGGAGCAGGTGAGGGTGGTAAAGGGCAGTGTTGAAATCATGCATCACTTGTTGGGTGTTTACACTGCGCTGAGCTCACCCTGGTACTCTGTGGTGGAGCTGAGTCCCCCCATGGAGGACATGGTGGATGGGGCTGAAGCAGCAGGACTCTGACCAGGACGAAAAAGGCAGGGCAGGAAGGAGGCAGGGAGAAGCATCTGGCTATGCAACCCCAGCACAGGGGACCCTTGTTTCTCTCATTCCTGGGCTTACACGGGGCGGCATGTGCCACCCTCATCTCTGGGCCCCAACTCTGCCCCTGGGTAGCTAATGACAGGTGGCAGCTCCCACCTCAGGACGTCCTGTGAGGCCTCAGGAGCTGAATATGTGACTAAGAGCAGGCTTCCCTGCAGCTTCTCCTGGGCAGAAAGGCCCAACAATTTCCCGACCAAAATACAGGCACACGCAAGGACACCAGGCACATAAAGACTCAAGCACATAGGGACAAGAGGAAAGGGACCTGGTGTGAGAAACCACAGACACCCAGACGTCCATTTCTAATCTGTCAAAATCAGAGCATCCTGGCAAATCTGCTGGGGATGGGAGGGAGCCCTTGTGATCAACCCCGATCCCTCAGTTTTGGTTTCTGTGTCCCAACAACAACCCTACCTCCCTGTCTCAAAATGAGTGATCAAAAGATTGACAAAATGTAGTCACTCTGGGCAAAGAGGCCATCCCTGTGAGAGGACAGAGGACATGGGAGAAGAGTAGCCTGCACTGCCCTGGGGCAGGTCCCTGCCACCTCGCCACACTCCTGGGTCCTCTCCCCCAGGGGCTATACCCCAGGACCACCTTGCTATCATACACCTCAGCTGCCTAGGCCTCATCTCAGAACCTTGCCCATGACCTAGGGATCCTGAGGTTCTGGTGAGGGGACTGGACATAGCCCCTGGGACACCGCTGAGACCCTGGACTGAGCACTGGCTCTAATGACCTAGAGCCGGTCATTCCCAGCTCTAGGGCGGGCAGGGCTATAAAAGGCAAATGTCAGCTACTTTCTAAATGATGCACCATAATCTGTTTTCTGTTAGGGAGTAGGAGAGTCTGACAAGGAAACTCACTGAAAAGATGACACCCACAGTAGTGGCACTCACAGTAGTGGCAGAGCTGTCCACTTGCAGAGAGCAGTATGGACTCCAGACCTGAGCAGAAACATTCTGGCCTCAGGTCCAGCCATCTAACCAGTCTGACTCCCTGCTGGGCACTTGCCCCACGCCCATCCCCAATTTTCTTTGCCTAGGGCAAATCCTCAGCACAGTCCGCAGCTGCTGAAGAGAATCTTCCCTCCATCCGTCCCTGACTCTCCCACGGAAACCATGAGTCTTCCCAGCCCCTTGGACCTCTCCCAAGCTCTGGTGGGAACTCCAGCAAGATGCAAGCATTTTCCACATTTTCACTCAATGATCCTGAGGCTGAAACGGGAGGAGGGGCTGTCATTCTCCAGGAGTGGATGGGATTCCTGCCACCCTGACTTAAAAGTGTCCCCAGGATGCAAAGCTTTGAACAGTCTTCTCTATGAATTAGTTTCAAATGCCATGGTGTTGAGCAACCATCACCACCATCCACCCTCTCTCTCTCATCATCCCGAGAGAAATCCCCATTAAGCACCGACTACCCACTCTCCTTTTCTCCAGGCCCTGGTAAAATGTCACTTCTTTACAAAATATGCAGGACAGAGTTCACAATTCTTAATTATTTTCTGTTTTTTTTTTTTTGAGACACAATCTCTACCATGACGTCCTCAGTAGAGCACAGTGGCATCACAGCTCATAGCAACCTCAAACTCTTGGGCTCAAGTGATTCTCTTGTCTCAGCCTCCCAAGTAGCTGGGACCACAGGCACCCACCACAGTGTCCAGCCATTTTTTTGGTCACAGTCAGCATCATTGTTTAGCTGGCCTGGGCCGGGTTCGAACCTGTCACCTTCGGTGTATGTGGCTGGCACCATAACCACTGTGCTACAGGCACCAAGCCTGGTTTGGGTTTTTTCATTATTATTATTTGAAAAGCACACCGAATTGTAAAAGTTAGTGACCCAATTTTACTTATAGAAATTAAGTTAGTAATTCGAAAAAGCACACAGGATTGTAAAAGTTAGCCACCCAATTTTACTTAACCACCTTACAGAAAGCACGAATAGCAGTCCTAGCACTGCAGGTTTGGGTGGGTTGAAACAACAGACCCTATTTGTTACTTACATAGGGTCGACTGTTTTAGCCTGAAACTTTTGCCTTATTTTCTTAAGAAAAATAAATCTCTTTAGGGACTTTGCCCTAATTTTGTTAATAAGGGCTCCAGAAGCAGAGTGAGTAAAAAATGCAAATTCAAAGGGTAACTTTATGCTTTATACAAATAGAAGACTTGGGAATTTCGTGGGGTGCTTCAGATAAAAATGGTTGTTTCCTAAATGGCACTGAAAAAAAAAACAACGTTGATTCAAGTGGCACTACTCAGTGCAAATAACCAAAAAATACTTTACAGCAGTAGGTTAACTTTTAAGAGATAATTACTATTGATGGTATGCAGATACTACATGGCAAATGACTAGTTCAAGACTTTATAAAATAGGATCATGCATTATTACCTCTAAGAATACCATGTACAAGATAAAGCCCAAGTGCTTCTTACAGCATTTCAGGTGGAAGCGGTCTTATGTACAAAATAACCTAGTTTCTGTATCATTGTAGGTATTCCATTAAAAAGAAGTAAGAAATCCTGAGGAAAAAAATCTTGGTCCATTAAAGACTAATAGAAAAGTCAGTTAATGGGACTTAAAATATTTTGTTTTTTAAAAGACATCCAGGCTCGGCACCTGTGGCTCAATCAGCTAAGGCACCAGCCATGTACACCTAAGGTGGCAGGTTTGAATCCCCAGCCCGGGCCCGCCAAGCAACAATGATGGCTGCAAACCAAAAAAAAAAAAAAAAAAAAAAAAAATGGCCGGGCATTGTGGCGGGCGCCTGTGGTCCCAGCAACTTGGGAGGCTGAGGCAGGAGACTCGCTTGAACCCAGGAGTTGGAGGTTGCTATGAGCTGTGATGCCATGGCACTCTACCCGTCTCAAAAAAAAAAAAAAAGAAGGGAAGAACTCTTTGTAAAATTCTTCCTCCTTGCCATTACCACTGACACTGATACTTTTAAGGTTGAGATTGTATTTGTGTGTGTAAGTGTGGGTTTTTATTTTACTTACTTAATTTTGGTAGCACTGTGTCATATTTTACGTGTAGAAAATATCCCTTTCTTGAACTTTTGTAACTAAAAATATACATATGAGTAGGCCCTACTTCCTGAAAAGTTGTTCAGTGGATTTAAGACACAAGGGAAACAAATTGCCAAACTGCATACAGAATGATATATTTTTTTTAAGGTGAAAAACATCAATATATCTGTATCAGTTATAAGTAATGTTCAGAGACTAATATTTTGAGTACAAATTGAGACTGCATAATTACTGTGGTATGTAATTTACTATAAAACTTTTAATAGCTTTCTAAAACTTTTTAGCATATTTCTATTTAGTATCTAAAATTGGTGAAACATCAGTTTACATTTATAATACTTAAATCTGAATTCATCATTTCATTTAATCCCTGTCTTTTCAAATGATCGTATACATACTAAATTAGAAGAAATAGGGGTGTTTAGGAAGAATTTAAATGATGGAATGTTTTGGCCTTAGTACCTTTTCTCTAAAATTATAAAGAAAACTAAAAAACTTTAAAAAATGCCAACACAAAAACATTCCTTCTTATATTTTCTATTCTGGCATGTACAGGGATAGGGAGGCTGTGTGGTCTACTGGTTAGAGCAAAGGACTGGGAGCCAGGAGGATCCTGGGTTTCAATGCGGGGCTAACCACTGACTTACTGTGTGACCTTGGGCAAGTCACTTGACCTCCTTGTGCCTCAGTCAACCATCTGGAAAATTGATTAAAAAGCAGGACCTCGCTGACAACCAGATGCTGCATCTGAGCTGAGCTTTTCTGGGTAAATAAACTACAAAAACAATTTAGAATTTTTAATCCCCCTTTATAATTTAGTAGTATAACATTTCAAGATAAACTGAAGTTTTTAAAGGCATATAGTAAGTTTGGATTGTAAGGTTTCAATAATTGCTAAGAATTTTTATAGTAAAATCGTAGCCCAAAGCTTAGGCCCACATTTGTGTTTGAATTTCCTTTGAGGGAGAGAATAATAAGGCTTATCCACAAAGCCTGTGGCATATGTATGTATATATGTTTCAGTATATGCTGTACTTGTTAGAGATTCTTTTTTTTAGAGATTGTTGTTTTTATTTTTATGTTTAGGCACCGGCTTTTCCGTGAACATTGTGTGTGTGTACAAGGAAACTACATAAAAGACTTAAATATCCTTGGAAGAGATCTTTCAAAAACTATAATAATTGACAACTCACCACAAGCCTTTGCATATCAGGTAGGAAGATATTGTTAAAATCAGATTGGAGGGCGGCTCAGTGGGAAGGGCGCCAGCCCCATATACCAAGGGTGGCGGGATTGAACCTGGCCCTGGCCAAATGCAACCAAAAAAATAGCCAGGCATTGTGGTGGGCGCCTGTAGTCCCAGCTACTCGGAAGGATGAGGCAAGAAAATCGCCTAAGCCCCGGAGTTGGAGGTTGCTGTGAGCTATGATGCTATGGCACTCTACCAAGGGCAATAAAGTGAGACTCTGTCTCAAAAAAAAAAAAAAAAAAAAGAAGGAACTATAAGATATGTCATTTAATAACATTCTTATCAGTTATTAAATCACTAATTTTATCATAAACATGTTTGAGAATGATACAGATAATTAGCTTCAATTATGTTGTTTATTTGATATAAAATTCTGAGTTATTTTCTTAGACTATCCTGTCAATACATTTTACTCTTTATGAATATTTCTTTGTAATATAACTTCAACTAAAGATGAGCCACCCTTGCAAGATATATTTTACATTATGAGAATGTCCATGTGATAAGATTTCTGAGATTTTGCTTCTGAGATTTTGCTTCGCAGTAAATTGATGCATAATAGGGATGATGGAGTAGATGGAATGTAGATGAAAACAAGATTAGCTCTTAACTTATGTGTTTTCAGGGCGATTTCTTTGGCTCAGTGGGTAGGGTGCTCGCCCCATATACCAAGGGTGATGGGTTCAAACCTGGCCCTGACCAAACAAATAGCCGGGCATTGTGGCGGGTGCCTGTAGTCCTAGCAACTCAGGAGGCTGAGGCAAGAGAACTGCCTGAGCCCAGGAGTTGGAGGTTGCTGTGACCTGTATGACACCATGGCACTCTAAGAAGGGCGATAAAGTGAGATGTCTCTTTTAGAAAAAAAAAAAAAATTCTGTCTTTCAAAGTATCTATAATAAAAAGCAAAAAAGGGAACAACTACATAATGATATTGAAGTGTGCCCAATTTAGGTCCCTGCTTTTATTTGCTTGCCTTTTAAAATACATTTTTAAGAATTTCATCTTGGGGCTCAGCACCTGTTTCTCAAGTAGCTAAGGCACCAGCCACATACACCTGAGCTGGATGGAGGGTTTGAATCCAGCTTGGGCCTGCTAAACAGCAATGAGGGCTGCAACTAAAAAATAGCCAGGCATTGTGGTGGGTGCCTATAGTCCTAGCTACTTGGGAGGTGGAGGCAGGAGAATCGCTTGAGCCCAGGAGTTGGAGATTGCTGTGAGCTGTGATGCCATGGCACTCTGCCCAGGGTGACAGCTTGAGGCTCTGTCTCAAAAAAAAAAAAAAAAAAAAGAATTTCATCTTGGGGGCAGCGCCTGTGGCTCAGTGAGAGGGGTACAGGCACCCTATACTGAGGTGGCAGTTTGAAACCCAGCCCCCGCCAAACTGCAACAAAAAAATAGCCGGGCCGGGCATTGTAGTCCCAGCTACTCAGGAGGCTGAGGCAAGAGAATTGCCCTAAGCCCAAGAGCTGGAGGTTGCTGTGAGCTGTGACACTACAGCACTCTACCGAGGGCAACAGAGTAAGACTCTGTCTCTAAAAAAAAAAATTTCATCTTGAGGCTCAGTACCCATAGCTCAGTGCTGGCCACCTATCTCAGGGATGGTGGGTTTAAACCAGGCCCAGGGCTTCTAAACAACAATGACAACTACAACAATAAAATAGCCAGACATTGTGGCAGGCACCTATAGTCCCAACTACTTGGGAGGCTGAGGCAAGAGAATCACTTAAGCCTAAAAGTTTGAGGTTGCTGTGAGCTGTGATGCTATGGCACTCTACCAAGGGCAACGTAGGGCAACGTAGTAAAACTCTAAAAAAAGAAAAAGAATTTAATCTTGGTTCCTAGATAGAATCTTTTTAGTTATCTTCTATCTCACATTTAGCCTAAATTTTAAATTACATTTTTTTCCCAGAGGTTATTTATTAAGAAACATGAGATTTGCATTCCTGTTTTTAGACACTACTTCAGTAAAATACCATTTCAGTTTTTTGTGTTTCTACTGTTTCGGGTTATCGTGCTACTTGTGGGAATAGGATAAAAATGGGACGACAATCCCTGAGTTAAAAAAATAAAAGTATATGTGTTCCAATTTTATTCTCTATTTAGACTGACAACATCTCTTCATTCACAGTGACTAGAATCGTAGTAATTCATTGCTTTTTTAATGAATAAAGGAATGTTTTAAATTATGTCAATGATCCTTGCAAAACTTGTTTTAATGCAACTTGCTTGTTGTTTAGTTCTATATACACTGAGAAGAAATGACACTGAAAAACCAATAGGCTTGAAGTTTTTTCTAATTAGAGACAGAGTCTCACTTTGTCACCCTTGTAGAGTACTGTAACATCACAGCTCACAGCAACTTCCAGCTCTTAGGCTTAGGCGATTCTCTTGCCTCAGCCTCCCAAGTAGCTGGTACCACTGGCGCCCACCACAATGCCCGGCTATTTTTTTGTTACAGTTTGGCTGGGGTTGGGTTTAAACCCATTACTCTTGGTAAATGGTGCTGGCACCCTGCTCACTGAGCCACAGGCATGCCCCTAGGCTTGAAGTTTTTTAAAGTGTGTGTGAAATGTTAATAAGAAGTCTGGTGATACTCCTTTTGAAAGGAATTTTTAGAGCAGTGTTTACTTAAATCTGTTGTTTCATTTTTAACCTTTTACAAACTAGGCAAAATACAAGTAAAAAGAGGGTTTAATTACTTATTTATCATTTTAGCTTTCTAATGGAATCCCTATAGAAAGCTGGTTTATGGATAAAAATGACAATGAACTCCTAAAATTGATTCCATTTCTGGAGAAGCTTGTAGAACTGGTAAGTATATTTTATGATTTATCTTTTTCTATTATTTTTATTGAAATAAATCTCCTTTTCAATTTCTTCATTTTATAGGTACTGACATTTAAAGTCCACTATTGGTTTGGCTCCCGTAGCACAGTGGGTTATGGAGCCAGCCACTGTGGCTGGCATTTTTTTTTTTTTTTTTTGAGACAGAGCCTTAAGCTGTCTCCCTGGGTAGAGTGCTGTGGCATCACAGCTCACAGCAACCTCCAACTCCTGGGCTCAAGCGAATCTCCTGCCTCAGCCTCCCAAGTAGCTGGGACCACAGGCGCCCGCCATGATGCCCAGCTATTTTTTGGTTGCAGCTGTCATTGTTGTTTGGCGGGCCGGGCTGGATTCGAACCCTCCAGCTCAGGTGTATGTGGCTGGTACCTTAGCTACTTGAGCCACAGGCCCTGAGCCATGAGTCACAGGCGCCAAGCCTGAGGCTGGCGTGTTTGAACCCGGCCTAGGCCTGCTAAATAACAGTGACAGCCACAACAAAAAAAAACCAGCCAGGTGTTGTGGCAGGCACCTATAGTCCCAGCCACTTGGGAGGCTGAAGCAAGAGAATCGCTTAAGCCCAAGAGTTTGAGGTTGCTGTGTGCTGTGATGCCACAGCAGTCTACCGAGGGCGACATAGTGAGACTCATCTAAAAAAAAAAAAGTAAAGTCCACTATGATCATGATCATGGTTGCACATCCTATAGTCCCAGCTAGGTAGGAGGCAGAGGTAGGAGAATCATTTGAGTCCAGGACTTTGAACTCCCATCCCTATAAAATATATATATATATATATATTTTTTTTTTTTTTGAGACGGAGCTTCAAGCTATCCCCCTGGGTAGAGTGCTATGGCATCACAGCTCATAGCAACCTCCAACTCCTGGGCTCAAGCAAGTCTCCTGCCTCCGCCTTCCAAGTAGCTGGGACCACAGGCACCTGCCACAACGCCTGGCCATTTTGTGGTTGAAGCCATCATTGTTGCTTGGTGGGCCCGGGCCGGGGATTCGAACCCACCACCTTAGGTGTATGGCTGGTGCCTTAGCCGATTGAGCCACAGGCGCCGAGCCCCTATAAAATATATTAATAAAGTCAGCCATGGTGGGAGATTGAGGCTAAGATTAAAAAGCATTATGTGTATTTTTTTTACTTTATAAATTAAATTAAAATTATACTGACCGATTGAATGTTTAGCGGTACTGTCAGTAGGCTTCATTACTAACTGCTTGTGTTTGAAATAACATTAAGTTGATTTCATTTTGCTTCCATAATTCACATTTAGAATTAATACTATGCCACTGAAACTTTTTCCAGGAATTATTTTCCTATAACCATGAGTCAGTTAACTTAAAAGACTAACGTAGAAAGTAGAATTCAGTGGCTTAACCCCCCTTTCATCTATCTTTTGGTTTGGCCTCTTACTGTTTCATTGGTCTTAGGAAGTTAAACTTTTTTTTTTGGAGACAGAATCTTACTATGTCACCCTCGGTAGGGTGCTGTGGTGTCACAGCTCACAGCAGCTTCAAACTCTTGGGCTTAAAAGATTCTCTTGAGTCTCTTGAAGTGATCTCTGAGATTCCCTTTCCTCAGGTAGCTGGAACTAAAGGTGCCCACCACAAGGCCCAGCTATTTTGTTGTTGTTGTTGCAGTTGTCATTGTTGTTCAGGTGGCCTGGGCTAGGTTCAAACCTGCCAACCTTGATGCATGTGGCCCGGCACCATAGCCACTGTGCTACAGGCACCCAGCCAGGAAGTTAAACTTTTTTTTTTTTTTTTTTTGAGACAGAGTCTCACTTTGTCACCCTGTAAAATAGAGGTAGATTGTCTGTAGAGTAGGAATGTTTATAAATGTTATGAGGGTCATATCTTTGAAATTATGTTCCCTACAAATATTATCTCCTTTTCTACACAGAATGAAGATGTTCGACCTCACATCAGAGACAGATTTCGCTTGCATGATTTGCTGCCCCCAGATTAAGTACAAAGACTTGTCAAATCACTGAAGGGGGAGAGAATGCAGGACCCTTTTGGACTAAGAGAAAAACATTGCCATTACTGTTGAAATTTTGCATTTTTGTACCCCGTCTTGCTTTTCTTATCTTTGGTGCCCAATAATAATCAAGGGTTACAGAAAGAGACTTTATCTATCTCAGATTGAATAAATACAGTAGGTAGGCTAAAACAGAAGAGTCTTTAGAACTAGTGCAACTCCAGTGAAATTTTTTTATGTACAGGACATCTGCAGTTTATAAAGAATTCTGTTTCTGCCACCAGCAGTTTGACCTGTAGTCACACAGGATTTTATGATAACAACAGAGATGAAAATGGACTTTTATTTTCTCTCTGTTTGGTGCTCTAAGTGGGTTTGTAGCCACTTTTCTGTTACTTTACAATTCTCATTTCAACAGGAATGGCCAGTAAAAGTTGTTTTATTTTTCCTGTTAAGGTTTATAACCTTTTTACATTTTTGACCTATATTAGATTAGAATTTCATTATGCATTCCTTTTAGTTGAGGCGCTTCGTAGTTTTCTGGAAATAGTCAATTTTTAGTTTTTTATTATACATTTGAATGGCCGTTTTCCTGCTTTGTCTGCCTGCATATTGTATATTTGTTTAAAAATACTCTATTTTAGTCCGTGTAAGTTTCATTTAGAAGACATGCATTTATATTTTGTTTCTGTAATATTCTACTGTAGGCGAAATCTTTTCAAAAATCAAGAGACTGGGTAGATAAGAATATATGAATGACTAATATTCAAAAGATTTAAACCATTGTGATGGCGTATATTCCCAGATGGTAATATCTTGCAATGGCACAGATTTCATGGATAAAGGTATACCTCAGACTTCACTGTGCTCACCAATCTTTGAGGAGAATGAGTTTGGTCACCTCTTGGGCTTGATTTAGTTACTGCTGCCTTTGGTTTTCTCCAGGAATGAAGTATTCAGCACAGTGACTCAGTATTTTTAGTTATTTTGCATGGGCTGGTAGTACCTCTGTTATGCTCTTGGTTACAATCAATTTAAAACTCTGTGTAACAGTCTTGGTACCTAACAGTAGCTATGCATAATCCTGTGGCACAGTACACTCCCAAGCCACCAATGCAGTTAATATGCTCTCATAGTGGTTTTTCTATGCTATATGAAAATAGTCTTCAAGCCTTGGTTCTCTAATGCAGCTACCACAAGAGGATGATATTTTTATAGTGGCGTGTAATCTCCTTTTCAGGAGGCTTTTTATGGAAGGTAGAATTTGTAAAAGTTAGTATGCTTTGCCTCTTAACTGCATTAACATGCCACAGGCTCAGACTGTTTTTATGTAAAGGATGTCAAAGAACAGCACTTTTTCTAAAGAGAAGTTTGATATTTTGTATGCTTGTTAAGAAAGTACAGTATTGGAAATTAAAGGTGGACAACTGATAATTGAGGAGTATGTCAATTAATTTTTTATGTATATTACCTGTTTACTTGTACAACTTACTGTACAAATTACATGCAGCTTCATTTTCAAATGAATCCTTAAAATAAGGAAATCTTTTTAGGAAAACATTTAATTTTTCTATTTTTGATTTTAAAGGCATGAGTTATGTCAATTTTCAGTGTATTAATGAAGATTTTAACTTTTCATCAGGTTGTGTGTTTTCTTACTATATTATCTGTTGTGTATGTAGTTAGCATATTGTGTCACTGAAATGTTTAAAAATCTAGCATGTAGAGCAAGCCTGTTTTGTGGAAAATCCTTACTCATTAAAAAAATAATCATGGCAGATTTTCTGCAAAAAAAAGCAAAAGCATTTGCAATTCGGAATACTGATTTTTTTTTAATTTAAAGAAAGGTATTTTGCTTGCAGGAAAAAATACTACAGATTCATTTTAATGAGAATCTTTGAAAATGTATTTATCTTTAGGGCATATGGGCATCTTTATGCTGTTTGTCTTCTGTCTTTCTTGAAATAAAATGTACATACGTTACCTTTACATATGCTCTTGCTCAAAATTGTGAACCTAGTTACATTTCTCCCTGCTCCCCTCCTTTTTATGCTCAAACAGCAAAACCCAAAACCTATAAAACCTATACAAGATCTGAACTTTCAGCATACATTATGATTGCTGAAAGTTTTCCTGATTAAGTAAATACAGTCTCAAAGGGCTCTCCCATAATTTAAAGGGAAACTAAGCACCTATACCATTGTGCCTGTAGGCACTTTATTAATAAACATAATTTTTAAAATTAATCATCTTTGATTGATGGTAGAGAGTTGTTTTGGGGCCCTCACTAGGAGAGAGTTCCTTTAATTCGGCTATATATTTTTCTTCATTATTTTATTTGGGTTGTTTTAAATTTGTTAATAAAGAATTTAAACAGTTTATAAAGAGACAATTTAGTCAACTTCCTTCAAACTTAATAATGTTTTATCTTCCCATTATCCTTTTTGTCTTTATCTGTTGGTAGACGTTAAACACTTCCATTTGGTTAATCGGAGGTGTATATTTTTTGAATTGAGATGTGCCCAGCCCCTTCAGCTCACACAGAAAATACAAACTCTTAAAAATCTGATCTGTAGTAAATTCAGGAGAGATTGATACCTGATGAGACACAGCAAAAGTGATACACATTATAATTCTAAAGTACATATTAAACTTGTGCTATTTCCAGTGGTAAATGTCTGCCTTTTAAGAAGTTCTTTTAAATATTTGTATCATTGTTAGGATGTTTTAATCAGTTGTGTTTTTTAATTCCATGTAATATATGTAGCCCTAATCAGATTTATATCACCGTATTTCTCCTTGGGTCCTAAAAGAGAATTGATGACAGTTCGTAACCATAAGTTGTTTTATATTAGCTAGTATGTATATTTATTTACTCGATGGCTTTATCTGTTTCCCCCAAATTGTTGGGGATTTGTGGAAAGCATTATGTATCTTCTATAAATGGCTATTTTCTTGTAACTGTCAGTGAAATGGATGTGTACCTTTTTTTATATATATATATAAATATTTTTCTTTTTTCTTTCTTTTTTTTTAAGTGTTAACAACAGAATGTTTTTTTTTTAAAGATATCTTTGGCCAATGACTTTTTCAGCTAGTTACTATTTTCATTCAACCTTCTAAAGAAGTTTATTTCTCATTGTTCTATTCGGTCAACTTGCCTGAAAAACAGAGAGACTTCATCTCATCAATGAGGAAAGCATTTCATTATACCTACAAATCTTTCCAGCGAGCACAGAATTCTTCATAAGGACCAGATCTCTTCCACGTCTGTATCAATCACATAAAGCTGAAATGTAAAGGACACTGAAGCCTTCATATAATTGTACTAATAAGATGGTGTTAATACTACATTATTAGCTAGTTGAGGTTTTCTGACCTGACTTCTCTTTGTCTTCATAGGTATTTATTTGTTATCTCTCTTAAATCTTGTGTATCTAAATTAACTTAGTTAATAGTTACCCACTGAATAACTATGCCAAGCAACTAGGAAAGAATGTTTATTTTATTTCCCCTTATAGGGGAAGAGTGGACTGGGAACAAAAATGTATGGGCCAAAAGGCCTTTGGTTGTCATTCATTCACTTTTTTATTCCTCTCATGAGCTATATTTGAGTATAGTATTTTTTTAGTGATGTGTGTGTCATTATTTTCATGTCTTCCCCTGAATTGAAAGTCTACAAAGGAACCTATATAACATGCATATAAGATTTTCAGAATAAGAACCTCAAAACTCAGTATCTTACATTTAAATGCTACTTAAATTGTTATTGGAATCCAAGTCTCACTAACTAGGATACATTTTTATAAAATGTTTCTCTGTATCTTGAATTAAAATTACTTGCTCAGAGGCAAGAGTTCTGGGGATATTACACATTTTGAGATCTTTTTAAAAAGGATAGAAAAACAAATTTATACTAGTTTATGGTTTTGACAGTATATTATAAAATAAATCAGTGGTTCCTAAACTTTACTGTCCTTTAGAATTACACCAAGGAGCTTTTGAAACACAGATTTCTAGGGCCTGCCTCTGGAAAATTGTCTTACTGGGTTGATAGTTGATGCTGAGAATTTCATATATCTTTTTTAAACTCTCCAAGTGATTCTAAATAGTTGAGTTTGGGAAATCACTGTTTTAAGTAATGTGGCGGTGTTTTGAGAGTAGGTAACAGAATATAAGTTTACCAGACATCTCTTTTTAGTAGGGTTTTCTTTTCTAAAAGTGGGACCACATTTCACAGAACTTATTCAAGATACATGGAGGAATAATAAAGAAGATTGAGGCTACTGCTCATTTTCATTTTTGTCTTTCATACTTTTTTAAGACTTTGCATTTCTAGGACTTGGAATAGTTGATCATATATACAGCTGAAGGACATGTCCCTGACTGAGACCATTATATATAGTAACTGTAAAATATTTCACTATTTTTTTATTTTATAAATCTTTTTAGAAATAAGCAACGAAATACTACTTTCATCTTTTGAAATGGGATTTTTCAAGGCAATGTCCTTTGGCATTAAGGTAGGGGGGAGTTATTATTCTCTCTACCCTGTTTCCATGTGAATCAATATAAAGTCATGGACATTTAAAAATCTCAATTTAATTTCTACTTATTTACTATGCAGTATAGCCGTGAACAAGTAATGTAGATTTAGTTTTCTCATTTTCAAATGCCCTTATCACCCTACCTCACAGGGTTGTTGTGGGGATAAATAAAACTTTTATGGAAGCACTTTTCTTTGATTATGTTTTATCAGCCACCAGAAACAATATAATTTCTAACAACTTATATTTGTATAGTGCTGTTTTGTTTACAAGTATGCCATCTTTTCACATTACTTTCACTTTGATGTTAATGCAGGACATTCCAGTAAGAACCTTAGAGTGGGTTACAGATTAGAAAATTGGGGTTCAGAGATAGCGGTGGCGAAAGACCATGTAAATTCTGGGAGACTTAAATTTAGTTATCACTATACTATGCTGTTTCCCAATGCCTTGGCATTCTTGTATAATCATGTTTGTCCATAAACATGGACACAAAGCTTTCTCTATTTTACTAATTTAGCCCATAAAATATTCTTATAAAATGGTATAGTAACAGGTCTAGATTTAAACTCTAAGGAGGGGTGGTGCCTGTCGCTCAGTGGTTAGGGCGCCAGTCCCATATACCAAGGGTGGCGGGTTTGAATCCAGCCCGGCCAAACTGCAACAAAAAATAGCCAGGTGTGGTGGCGGGCACCTGTAGTCCCAGCTACTCGGGAGGCTGAGGCAAGAGAATTGCCTAAGCCCAAGAGTTTGAGGTTGTGAGCTGTGACATTACATTACTCTACTGAGGGCGACATAGTGATACTTTGTCTCAACAAAATAAAAAATGCAGAGATAAGATGGCAAGAAGTTACCAGATTATAATGAGCTAAGATGAGGAATTTATACTTGATGTATAGGCTAAAATAACTTGAACCAATGTAACTACAGAATAGCACTCTGGTCCCATTCCAGTCTTTATGATGAGTATTTTTTTTGTTTGTTTGTTTGTTTGGTAGAGATAGTCTCACTTTATCGCCCTTGGTAGAGTGTTGTGGTGTCACACAGCTCACAGCAACCTCCAACTTCTGGGCTTAGGTGATTCTCTTGCCTCAGCCTCCTAAGTAGCTGGGACTACAGGCGCCCATCACAACCCCCGGCTATTATGTTGCAGTTTGGCTGGGCCCGGGTTCAAACCTGCTACCCTCAGTATATGGGGCTGGTGCCCTTTCCACTGAGCCACAGGCACCACCCTGAGATTTTTTATTTTTATTTTTATTTTTTTTAAGACAGAATCTTACTCTGTCACCCAGGCTGGAGTGTTAGGGCATCAACCTACCTTACAGCAACCTCAAGTTCCTGGGCTCCTGCCTCAACCTCCAAGCAGCTGGGACTACAGGTGCCTGCCTGTTTGTTTTTAGTAGAGACAGAGTCTTGCCCTCATGCTGATCTAGAACTCCTGTGCTCAAGGCTTTTCTCTCACTACAACCTCACAAAGTGCTAGGATTATAGGCATGAACTGCCATACCCTGCCTCTGATGAGACTTTTGATAGTTTTTTCCCCTAAGCTCCAAAGGAATTTGGTGCAACTTAGGTTGGAGTTCCTGCAGTAATCCCTTAGGAAAAAATGAGTACTTAAGGAAAATAAGTTGACTTGGGAGCATGGTTAGTGAATGCATGAAATTCGGGGTCAAAAGACCTAAATTCAGTTTTCTAAAACTTTTTTTTTTTTTTTTTTTGAGACAGAGCCTCAAGCTATCCCCCTGGGTAGAGTGCCTTGGCTTCACAGCTCACAGCAACCTCCAACTCCTGGGCTCAAGCAAGTCTCCTGCCTCAGCCTCCCAAGTAGCTGGGACCACAGGCGCCCTCCACAATGCCCGGCTATTTTTTTTTTTTTTGGTTGCAGCTGTCGTTTGGTGGGTCCGGGCTGGATTGGAACCTGCCACCTTAGTTGTATGTAGCTGGTGCCTTAGCCACTTGAGCCACAGGCGCCAAGCCAGTTTTCTAAAACCTTTGCCACTTAATAGGCAAGGCAGTTATCTGAACCTCATTTTGTTATCTGTAAAATGGGTGCTCTAAGACCTACCTTTCGGAATTAAAGGGATCAAATGAAACGTTACAAACAGTAAAGTATTATGCAAATAATAGAATGGAGCTGTTAAAGTGGGTAGTTCTCTGAAGGATAGTATATAAGAGATGAGAACTATATACATAGGGTTTGGGGAGAAAAAGCAAGAAGATGGTGAACAGTTGGATCGAGGGAGTGTAATACCTACCATAGAATGATGTTATGAGGGTGGTGCTTGTAGCTCAGTAAGTAGGGCGCTGACCCCATATACGGAGTGTGGCAGGTTGAAATCGGGCCCTGGCCAAACCACAACAAAAAAATAGCTGGGCGTTGTGGTAGGCTCCTGTAGTCCCAGCTACTCAGGAGGCTGAGGCAAGAGAATCACCTAGGCCCAAGAGCTGGAAGTTGCTGTGAGCTGTAATGCCACGCCACTGTACCAAGGGCAACAAAGTGAGATTCTGTCTCTTAAAAAAAATAAATAATGTTAGGAGATGTGAGGGGGGGTGCATTTAAACATACAAAAACTGGCTCAGCACTTGTAGCTCAGCGGCTAAAGGTGCCAGCCACAAACACCAGAGCTGGTGGGTTTGAATCCAGCCCAGGCCTGCCAAATGATAACTGCAAACAAAAAATAACCAGTGTTGTGGGTGGGTGCCTGTAGTCCCAGCTACTTGGGAGGCTGAGGCAAGAGAATCACCTCAATCTCTTAAGCCCAAGAGTTGGGAGGGTGACAAAGTGAGACTCTATCTCAAAAAAAAAAAAAAAGTAAAAGAAATAAACATACAAAAACTGGCAAAGTGATAATGGAGAGGTTATCCATGACTGTTGAAAATAAAATGAACATTTTGAGTGTTAAGAAGCAGGTGATGAGGAAAGTTAAGAGTGACTTGAATGGCCTAAGAAGTGAGGAGTCATAGCAAGCTCACATAAGGGATTTGCTCAGGTTAGGAAAAATCCCCTTAGTAATTGATGAACCAAATGAACTAGCATGTTTAGTGGCTACTGTATAAGGGTTAATGTACTTGATGTATAACAAGTGGCTCTAAGTGTCCTTCCTAATGACAGTAAAATGTCATTTAAAGAAAAAAACAAGGGTGGCACCTGTGGCTCAGTGAGTAGGGTGCCAGGGTGGTGGGTTCAAACCTGGCCCGGCCAAACTGCAACAAGAAATAGCCGGGTGGCTCAGCGCCTCTAGCACAGTGATTATGGCGTCAGCCACATGCACCAAGGCTGGCAGGTTCAAACCCATCTCGGGCCAACTACACAATAATGACAACTGCAACAAGAAAATAGCCGGGCACTGGGGTGGGTGCCTGTAGTCCCAGCTACTTGGGAGACTGAGGCAAGAGAATCGCTTAAGCTCAAGAGTTGGAGCCTGCTTTGAGTTGTGACACCATGGCACTCTACCGAGGGCGATATAGTCTTAAAAAAAAAAAAAAAGGCTTGGTACCTGTGGCTTAAGCGGCTAAGGCACCAGCCATATATACCTGAGCTGGCAGGTTCAAATCCAGCCTGGGCCTGCCAAACAACAATGATGGCTGCAACCAAAAAGTAGCTGGGCATTGTGGCAGGCACCTATAGTCCCAGCTGCTTGGGAGGCTGAGGGAAGAGAATGGCTTGAGTCCAGGAGTTTGAGGTTGCTGTGAGCTGTGATGCCATGGCACTCTACCCAGGGCAACAGCTTGAGGCTGTGTCTCAAAAAAAACAAAAACAATACTGTCTTACTACATGTTATGCCAGAATCTATGAATAGCAAAAGAAAGCAACACTGATGCTGCCCTTAATCTTATAATCTAGTAGTGGAGACTGATGTTAATTATGGTTGAGAAAAGGGTCAAAAAGGTGAAGAATGATTTTGAGGGTGCTATTAAGTTTTACATCAAAATCGTCAGAAAATTTATTCAAGGGCCAAAGCTAGGCTTGGTTGAGGGGGAAGATTCAAGCAGGGGAGTAAATGATTTGGTTTGTCTGAAAAGGGTCACTTTAGAAATAAATGGCTGGGCTCAGCGCCTGTGGCTCACGTGGCTAAGGCACCAGCCACATACACCTAAGGTGGTGGGTTCGAATCCAGCCTGGGCCTGCCAAACAACAATGACGGCTGCAACCAAAAAGTAGCCAGGCGTTGTGGCAGGTGCCTGTGGTCCCAGCTACTTGGGAGGCAGAGGCAGGAGACTCGCTTGAGCCCAGGAGTTGGAGATTGCTGTGAGTGATGCCACGGCACTCTACCCAGGGGAACAGTTTGCGGCTCCATCTCAAAAAAAAAAAAAACAGAAGCCTATGAGACAGCATATACAAAACCGTTGTTTCAGAACATTGATCAAAACCGGTTCACCTGGCCACCGCTAAAATAGCCCTAAGCTAAGACAAATGAATCTCTGTAATAAGGACTTCTCTTCCTTTGTAGATTGGATTTGAACTCTTAGACATCATACACTCTCAAAACTAACCTGAAGTGTCTAACTATAAAAGGCAGAATTACTGTCAAAAACAAAAAGAACTACAGAGCAACTTTTAATGATGTGAAGGCTAGGAAGAAGGAAAAGGTTGTAGTATTTTACTAATATACTGAAGCAACTAAGCCTAAAACTAGTTCTTGGGATCCTGGTAGCCAAAGCAGAAGAAAAGTGTTGAGTTATACAGCTTTCCTAACAGCGAGAGGGATCCCTATTCATCAGGGAAGTAAGTTATTTTCCTAATTGAACTGAAACATACACTTCTGCATAAGAGGGTGAGAGATTCTGCACAACCTGGTAAATACTCATCAGCAGTTCATTCAACAACAAATATCTTTTTAAGTGTCTTCTATGTTTCCAAGCTATGTTCTGTCGAGGGAGCTTGATGTACATCAGCCAATAAAGCAAATTAAAATCCCTGCCCTGGGGAAGTCCATACTTTACAGGGATCGACCATTAAGAAATAATAAATACAATAGGTAAATTACATAACGGGATACTGGCTGATGTGTGCTATGAGAAAAAAGAAAACCCAGAGTTGATTTAAGAGGGATCAGGAATGCCAGGAGGAACAGATTATACTAACTACATAACCTTGAATACACAGTCACAGCCCTGAGATGGTGACACTGGAGCAAGGACCTCACCTGGAAGAGAAGAGGGCACTCCAGGCAGAGGAAAAAGCCGTGCAAAAGGCTCTAAGGGAAGCAATAGGTATGTGTGAGGAAGAGCACAGGAGGGGGCGAGTACAGGAGAGGAGTTTAGCACGTCAGATGGGACCAGGGAGCCATGGAGTCCCTGGGAAAACTTCTCTTCCTAGGGAGATAGGGAGCCAAAACAGGGTTTGAGAGCAGCGCCACTTCTGTTTTGATAAGGATAATGCTGAGAATGAACTGGAAGGGGCAGCAGACAAGTGAAGAGAAATCCAGAAGAGAGGGGCTGGTGGCAGTGGAGACAAGGAGAGGAAGCAGGTACCATTTCAGTCATTCAGATCAGAGAGGATGGTGACAGTAGAGATGGGGAGAAGGAAGCAGATCCTGTATGTATTTGGAAAGTGGAGTTAACAACTACCTGGATGGGATGTGTGTGTGAGAGAGAGAGGAGGCTACAAAGATGGCTAGAAAGCTTTGGGGATTTGCCCCCAAACACTGCAGGGAGAACGAGTGTGGGTGGAGTCAGGAATGCTATCTTGGCTGCCAGGCACCCAGGTGGAGATCTGAGGAGGGAGTTGGACATACCAAGTGGAATCAGAGAAGTGAAAGCTGCAGATGTAAACGTGAGAATGCCTGGAATACCAACCGTGCCTAAAGTCATGTGATAGCAGGAGGTCACCAAGGGAGTAAGGACTTACAGAAAGATCCAAGACAGAGTGTCCCACCCTCCAAAAATAAATGCTGCTACAGAGATAAGGGATAAGCAAAGAAAGCCGGCAGTGGCCAGTGGCCAGTGAGCGAGGGCAGAAGCAGGAGCTACAGATGACTTTAAATACGATGTTTTATATTACCCGTCAATGAAAGTAAAAGGCATAACATCAAGTCAAAGTGCAGGGAAGGCACTCTGTAGGGAGCCACAACACAGCAGCACAGGCAGGCGGTCAGCTTTTGGCCAACTCTTTCTTGTTTTTTTATTGAGACAGAGTTTCACTTTGTCACCCTTGGTAGAGTGCTGTGACATCACAGCTCACAGCAACCTCAAACTCTTGGGTTTAAGAGATTCTTTTGCCTCAGCCACCCTAGTAGCTAGGATTATAGGCACCCGCCACAATACCTAGCTATTTTGTTTGTTTG
>CAUYQV010145398.1:0-20583 GCA_963574575.1 Galagoides demidoff | reverse complement strand
ATTTCACCAGGATATGAGTTTTATATTATTTTTGTTAATTTTATAATGTTAAACTGTAATAATAACAAATAATTGTTGAGAAGTGATTATGGAGAACTGCTTATCAAAGTTTGCATTGTTGTCAGGCCCTGCCCCCACCCCACCCTCAATGGTGTCCCGCTTTACCAATGTTAAAATCTGGTCACCTAAATCATAGCAACCTCCAACTCCTGGGCTCAAGCAATTCTCCTGCCTCCACCTTCAAGTAGCTGGCCCACCACAACACCCAGCCATTTTTGGGTTGCAGCCATCATTATTGTTTGGCGGACCCAGCCTGGATTCGAACCCAGCAGCTCAGGTGCATGTGGCTGGGCCTTAGCTGCTTGAGTCACAGGTGCAGAGCCCTAACAGTTTTATTAACATGTAATTCATATACCATACAATTCACTATTTAAAGTGTACGATTCCATGTTTTTTAGTATATTCACAGGGTTATGCAACCATCACCACTATCTAATTTAGGATACTTTTATTTTTCCAAAAAGAAACTCAGTACCAATTAGCAGTCACTTCCTGCTATGCCCCCCATTCCTCTCCTAGCTTCCTGGAACCTTGAAACTAACACTTGGTTGTTCTGTAAACCCTGCACATGCAATTCTCTTGCCTCAGCCTCCCCAGAAGGGCGCCACAAGGCCCAGCTATTTTTAGAGTCTGAGTCTCGCTCTGGCTCAGGCTGGTCCTGAACCCGAAAGCTCAGGCAATCCACCTCCTCAGCCTCCCAGAATACTGGGATTATGGGCCTGAGCCACCACGCTCAGCCTAGGTGTCTAGGTATTTTTTTCTATGCATTAATTTTCTCTGGGTCACAGAATAGTATATATATTTGAGACAGGGGGTTTGACATTGCAGTGAGCCATGATGATACCATTGTACTCTGGCCTAGGAGACAGAGTAAGCCCCTCGTCACATACACACAAAAACCAACAACCAAAAGCCCTATCTTGAGCATTTCCCCAGCATACCAAACACTGCTTTTCTTATGGGTGCATACATTATACTATATGGCTGAAACATGATTGTCAATTCCCAGTTGTTGGGCACTTAGGCCCAACAAAAAATCACTATACAAAAGCCTTTCTTCAAGCATTTGATCATCCCTTTTAGAGGAATTCGCAGAAAGGCCCCAAGGTCAGACATTGAGCCTGCCTTTAAAGCTCTTGGTACCATTATTTTTTCCTTTCCTTTTTTTTTTTTTTTTTTTTTTGGCCACACAGCTCTCAAGGAAGAATGAGAACATGGATAAAGGGAATGAATTTGTTTCACCTTTTAATGACTTATTCAATTATAACACACGTACAGAAAAGTGCGCAGAAGCGCACAGCTTGCTGACTTTTCAGAAACTTGAACAATGCCGCATACCCAGCACTAAGACCTCCTTTCCCAGGAATCCGCTTCCCCCTCACTACTCTCCAAGAGTGGGATTTTAATGCCAAAAAGGCCTAGTAAGATCACGTCTTCGGAATCTTAGCTTATAAATACTTTGGTAAAACATAGACCACGAAATCAGGAGGTAAGCTCTGCCAACAATCACTCAATAGTTTGCAGTCCGGCGGCGGGAAGTACACGGAGACCTCCCGCGAAGAGGAGACTACCGCGCGGAGTTCCCAGCGTGCACCGCGGCGACCCCGGCGTGCACTGCGGCGTGCGGAACCGAGCGGCTGGAGCGTACCGCTGAGGCGGTCGAGGCGGGAAAGACATGGAAGTGTAAGCCTCCCGGGGCATATTTCTGGCTGGGCTGAGGAGCACAGCTGGGGACGGTTAGATTACCAGGAGCCGAGAGACATGGGGACCGCGCGACCCCTCGTAGAACTCTGTTAGAGGCGGGTGGGCAAGGCGAGGGGGCCCGGAGAAGAAAGCGACTCTCGCTTTGCCCTTCCAAACCCTAGCTCCCCACCCCTACCCTGTGCCCGGGTCGCGGGTCGAGTGCTACAGCGTCTGGCTGCCTTTAAATGTGCCTCTTACTCCCTCACTCATTTTCTCTCGAGCCCGAACTTGATGGGGAGCAGTTAGTTGTGTATGTAAGAGGGAGTAAAAGACGTTCTGTAGGGGGGCAGCGCCTGTAGTTCAAAGGAGTAGAGCGCCGACCCGGTATGCTGGAGGTGGCGGGTTCAAACCCAGCCCCAGCCGCAAAAAAAAAAAAAAAAAGACTTTCTGTAGGGAAGCTGGGGCAGGAGCATCATTTGAATCCAGGACTTTGAGGTTGCAGTTGAGCAGGCCACTGCACTCTAGCAGACCTTGTCCCGAAAAGAAAAAGCCATTCCATTTAACTCCACGTGGTCTTTTCCGTGTTTGCTCATTGTGCCTCATGCAAATATCCAAGTAGAAGTTTTTCTGTCTACTCTGTAAGGGTTGTTTTGTTTTGGTTTGATTTTGGTTTTAAGGCAGGGTCCTCTGTTGCTTTAGCTAGAGTGCATAGACGTTATTGTAGCTCACTGCTCTGGGCTTAGGCAAATCTCTGGTCTTAGCTTCCCAAGTAACTGGGACTACAGGTCACAGTGCCTGGCTATAGAAACCAGGTCTTTCTATATTGATCAGGCTGGTCTCCTGGCCTCAAGCTGTCCTGCTTCCTTGGCCTACCAAAGTGCTAGGTTTATAGGCATGAGCCACAGCACCTGGCATGCATGTGGGTTTCTACATGATTTACATTAACTTGTAGGCATTACGTGTCTTTTGTTCTCTGTGGCTGTGATTATTCAATGCATTCTCATTTATACTCTTTTGCCTAATGTTTAATGGCTACGTGTACTACTATTTTACAGATTTTTTTTGACTTAACACAATATGTAATTGAAATGAAGAGTTCATGAAGTAATGCTTTACTATATGCAGTACACTCTGATATTGTCTGTTCTCTCTTACCAAAGAGAATATTGACTCACTAAATTAATTTTGCAACCTAGTGATGGGGTTTATTTTTATTTTTGAGACAGAGCCTCAAGCTGTCTCCCTGGGTAGAGTGCCGTGGCATCACAGCTGGCAGCAACCTCCAACTTCTGGCCTCAAGCAGTTCTCCTGCCTCTGCCTCCCAAGTAGCTGTGACTACAGGCACCCGCCACAAGGCCCAGCTATTTTTTGGTTGCTGCCATCATTGTTGTTTGGTGGTCCCAGGCTGGATTTGAACCCACCAGCTCAGGTGTATGTGGCTAGCGCCTTAGCCACTTGAGCTACAGGCGCCGAGCCCAGTGATGGGGTTTAATTTGCCCCTTAAGAAAGCATTCGTTTATATGTTACTTTTGTCTAAGCCGTCATCATTAATTTTTCTCTCTTTACTAGAGCATTTCCTGTTGGCATACAAACCTGCTTTAATTTAATCTAGCTCTTAAAAAAATCAAGAAAGAAGAATCTAAACAAACTAGCCTTGATGAGTTTCTATACTCAGTCTGTAATATCACTGATTGTCACATACACTGTTTTGTGTGTTTCGCTTGTGCCTTTCTAATGAAGTTTCCATAAAAGGCCCACGAGGACTGGGTATGGAGAGCATTTGGATTGTTGAACATATAAGGTTCCTAGAAGGTGGTATTCCCCAGGAGGGCCTGGAAGCCCAGTGTTCCTTCCTCCATACCTTGCCCTATGCACCTCTTCATCTGTATCCTGTGTAATATCCTTTATAATAAACCAGTAAATGTGTTTCCCTGAGTATTTTGAGCCACTCTAGCAAATTAATCAAACCTAAAGGATTATGAAAATCCCAACTTGAAGCCAGCTGGTAAGACGTTCTGGAGGTTCAAACTTAACTAATGGTGTCTGAAGTGGGGGCAGTCTTGTGTGGTTGAGCCCTCAACTCATGGAATCTAACACTATCTCCAGGTAGATAGTGTCAGAATTGGATTGGATTAAAAGATGCCCCACTGGTGTCTGTTGCAGAATTGATTATTTGCTTGTTGGTGGGGAAGAGTCCCTATTTGGTCACAGAAGTCTCCTGTGTTGATCATTTTAGGTGAGAGCAGAAGAAAAATGGTTTTGTTTTTCAATCAACTTAAAATGCGTAACACAATATAAATACTATGTAAATAGTTGTTATACTGTGTTATTTAGAGAATAATGAGAAGGAAAAAAAACAGTCCATACGTGTTCAGTACAGAGGCAATAGGCCTAACCACAGTGTACATATCAGTAATGTTAACATTTTCTTGGATTTTTTTTTATTAAATATGAAAATCTATTGGAAGTTGGTAGAACCCAAGGACATAGAACCTGAGGATGCAGAAGTTCAACTGTATAAATTAATGAGCTATCATCCTAATTGTTGGGCATATAGATTTTCTGATTTTCATAGAAGTGGTTTGAGTCAAGGATTTTTACTCCTATGTAACAGCCTGTCCACTTTTCCCAAGGAATCAGTGACTTACTGAAGCCCTTCAAGAATTTTGCAGATAGTAATTTATGAGAAAATTGGGGTTTCTGAGGTAGACATATGATTTGAGAGTGGAAGGACCCTGCAGTGGAAAGAGCTGGAGGCCTAACTTCTAGCTCTTGGGCTGGTCTCCAACATGAAATGTGACCTCTGACAGTCTGATCCTTAGGATCTTTAGCAGAATCCTGAGTCTCTGAAAAGGCAAATGCAGTTGTTCCTGGAACAACACGGATTTGAACTTCAAGGGTCCGCTTAATACAGGGATGTTTTTCAATAAATAACATTCAGCCTTCCCTGTCTGTAGGTTTTCACATCCACAACCAAATATACAGATTTAAAATACAATATTCAGGGATATAAAACCTATACATATGGAGAGCCACCTTTTTGTATTTGCAGGTCCTGTACAGCTAACTGGGAGACGAGCTTGTAGAGATTTTGATACATTGGGGTGGGGGAGGGTGCTGGAACTAGCTCCCTCAAATACAGAGGGATGACTGTATATTGTACCTCTTTCAGGCACTTCAAGAACCTAAAGTAAAGCAGCACAGATGAAAAACTCCTCTGAGTTTTTGCTATCTTTTATCTGGTTAGTGAGTAAATACCTACTAAATAAGTAATACATATGGACATACACCAGAAATTACTTAAAGGGAAGAAATATTTATGCTTTATTTGGTTGAATGACAGAACTTAAAAATTTCGTGACCATCATTTGGGAGTTTATTTTCTTCAAGTAAAAGGATATAAAATACAGTAGAACTTCCACAGTTGACCACCTCCCTACATTGACCACCTTGAATTGACCTAATTTTCATAGACTGGACATGTACTACATGTACTCAATGGAAGTACCTTATGTTGACCACCTCTGTATGTTGACCAGTTTGTTACAGTCCCTTGGGTTGGTCAACTTACAGAGGTTCTATTGTAGTCATGGCAAAATCAAATATTTCTGTTTATAAGATATTTGCTTTTTGGCTAACTTTGTCCAATGTGTTGGGATCATTTATTAATATATACTTGGAAAGCTTTGTGTTTATTCCTTTATTTTTGAACTTTTTGAACTAATATACATAGTTAGGTGGTGCCTGTGGCTCAGCAGGTAGGGGCTGGCCCCATATACCAAGGATGGCAAGTTTAAACCTGGCCCTGGCCAGCTAAAACAGCAGTGGCAACTGCAACAAAATACAACTGGGCATTGTGGCAGGTGCCTGTAGTCCCAGCTATTCGGGAGGCTGAGGCAAGAGAATCACTTAAGCCCAAAAGAGTTGGAGGTTGCTGTGAGCTGTGACAGCATGGCACTCTACTGAGGGCAACAAAGTAAGATTCTGTCTCAAAATAAATAAATTATATATATATACGTATATATATACACACACACACACAGTTAGATAATGGACACTCTTCTCTGTGTCATCTTTTTGAGGCAGTATTAGGATTTCTGTCATTTCATAGCTGGAAATAAATACTGAGACTTAGGAAAGTTATGTAATAGGTGCTATAATAATCCAATAACAGCACTGGGAAGAGGATACTTGTTGCCTAGCTTCCCAGAGAATATACAGACCAAATTGTTCATTGGCTTTAATAAATAAGAGAATTTGAGCAGTTCTGTTTGTCATTGCCTACGTAAGAGTTAAATGTGTGGCAATTAATAGGCACTGTTTGCGTGGGCTTTTTTGTGTATGCATGTGCTTCTAAGGTAAGTCAGTCAATAGATCATTTTGTTCTGTTTATTCAGAATTTGGTTTTCCAAAGTAGTTGCTTACGTCCATTAAATTGACCCAGCCAGTCAAGCAAATTTTACAGGTTAAATTTCAAATAGTAAGTCAACTTTAGTCAACTAACTTATTACTTAAATTAAGTAATTACCTGCATGTAGTAGTATGGATTTAGACAGTCTTTAAAATTCTCTTGAAATATTTCCTTTAAACATCTGCAAATAAAATCATTACTGCACTATTCTAACTCTTCCAGGAGAATATGAAGTTTTATGTAGGTAGGCAATTTCTTAAAAGTCTGATTGTGTGTGAATGTATTATATTAAAGTTTTAGATATAGAGCAGACAGTTCTCTGTAGAGATCAGTAGCTTTTATAATTGACAGATGCGTTAATTGACATTCTTAGTAGCACTAAAAACACTAGAGGAAAATGTATTTTATGCCCTCGATTATATTTTATAGTAATATCTTTTTTTAACTGTATGGAATTATTTATTTTAGTTTTATATTTTCATTTTCCTCAGCTTGTTAGCTTGAGAAATTTCAAACCTTTGGAACAGTTGTAAAAAGAGCACCACAAATTCCTATATACTCTTTACCTAGAGTCACTATTTGTCAACATATTGATATAGATATTTGCCTTATTTCTTTTGTACATGCACAAGCTTTCTCTCCACATATACACACACACACTCTTTACTGAACCATTAGAGAGTTGTAGTCATACATGTCATTTCATCCCTTCTTAAAAAAGGGCATATTCTCTTACATTACTACGATATGATTATTACACCTAGGAAACTTAGCACTGATATAACTATTATTAAAAGATAGTCTGATAGTCTACATTCAATTTCCTTCAGCTGTTCCGATAATATCCTTTTAGCTAGGTTCTTCTCCCCTCACTCCTACCCAGTTCTGGATCCAGTGAAGAATTGCACATTACATTTAGTTGCCATGTTTCTTTAATCTCGTTTACTCTGGAACAGTTTCTTAGCCTTTTGTGACATTGGTGTTATGAAAGAGGACATCGATATATCTGAAGCATCTAAGCCAGTGGTTTTGAAGAATGTTCCTCAGTTTGGAATTGTCTGACTATATCCTCATGGCTAGATTCAAATTAAACATTTTTTAGCCGGGTTGCTAAGAGGGATGTGTCTTTTTCAGTTTATTATGTCATCATTATTGGTGCCATTAAATTGGATAACTTGATTAAGTTGTTGTTTGTCTGGTCTCACCATATCCTGTTCCCAGCAACCTGTCACTTGTGGTTACAGTAACTTCTTGAGGGTAAAAACTGCCTTAAAAAAATAATTCCCAGTATATACAGACTCATTCAGTACTTCATAAAAGGTAGATACTGTACTTATTGACATTATTGAATAAAGAAAGGCGTAAAATATATGTTAGCATTTATTTTGTAAGAATTTATGTTGCTCAGGTGGCTAAGGCGCCAACCACATACACCTAAGGTGGTGGGTTCGAATCCAGCCCGGGCCTGCCAAACAATAATGACGGCTGCAACCAAAAAAATGGCTGGACATTGTGGCGGGCACCTGTGGTCCCAGCTACTCGGGAGGTGGAGGCAGGAGACTCGCTTGAGCCCAGGAGTTGGAGGTTAAAAGAATTTAGCTGGGTAAAAAAAAAAAAAAAAAGAAAAAAGAAAACAAAGAACTATCTTCCTACCAAAAGAAAACAAATGAATAAATGAGCTCTGCCAGCCAGAGCCTGCAAAGATACAGTACCTGTTTAAAAATCCACCATTATTCTTGTCCCCAAATACAGATTCATTAAAATATACATGGGTTTTCTTCTTTTGTGTACTGGTTCTAGAAAAAGAAGGTGATCGTTGGATTCTTATATTAACACTATTGATTTGAATAATGGGGCAATAAGTTGGAAGGGCTAAGGACAGATTTCCCTGGGCCTGGAATATTCTGAGTGACAGAGAAGGTACCATGATTTGGAGAGAAACAGTGGCACCTAGGATGGATCCATTGGCTTTGAAGAAAAACAACGTTTATGTTTTTTTCCCTAGTCAACTGTTCCTGGCAGGGATGTCTTAGTGCCTCATCTTTTAGAATGCACAGGGGAGTTGTAACTCAATTTGAAATAAAGAAAGGAGGAAGCCTTGTGGGCTGACTTCCTAATTAAGTAGGCAAAGATGACGTGTGGCTGGATTTGTCATTTTCAATTTTAAGTGAACCATGTCACATGCACTAATTATGCATTGTCCTTCCTGTGTTAGGTTCTTGTAAAATATGATACTCTTTGGGACCTAAGTGCACTTGTGATCATTTAAGCAAAGCAGCACTTTTGTGAAATTGTAGCTGTTTGTTCAAACACTTATAGCATTTGGTAAGCTTCACAAGTTTATTTGATTATAGTGCTGACATCTCTGTGCTGATGTGCTGAAGACCTAGGTCAATCTCTCTTACCTGCCTGCACAAGTTTTGCATTGTTTATTGACTGGAGAAATACCTGTTTGGCCTGTGTTTTTGAGATTTTGTGTCATCATTTTAATCATCAAGCCCCACTTCTGGTTTAAGAACGTACAGTAGTCTTCATTGCATATTATGCCAAGTCCAAACTCCTTTACCTATATATATATACATATATATATATATATTTTTTTTTTTTTTGAGACAGAGCCTCAAACTGTCCCCCTGGGCAGAGTGCTGTGGCATCACAGCTCACAGCAACCTCTAACTCCTAGGCTCAAGTGAGTCTTCTGCCTCAGCCTCCCAAGTAGCTGGGACCACAGGCGCCCGCCACAATGCCCGGTTATTTTTTTGGTTGCAGGCGTCATTGTTGTTTGGCGGGCCTGGGCTGGATTCGAACCCGCCACTGTAGGTGTATGTAGCTGGCACCTTAGTCACTTGAGCCACAGGCACCAAACCTACCCATATTTTTAGTATTTCTGCATTATTGGTTTCTATTCAGCCAATCCAGTCTCATTTTGAGAATGGATTCTGCCTCAGGCTTTTTTTTTTTCCTTTGCAATAGAGTCTGTGTTGCCCTGGGTAGAGTGCTGTGACATCACAGCTCAGCAACCTCCAACTCCTGGGGTTAGGCGATTCTCCTGGCTCAGCCTCCCAAGTAGCTGGGACTACAGGCACCCACCAGAACACCCAGCTCTTTTTTTGTTGCAGTTTGGCTGGGGTGGGGTTCAAACCTGCAAACCTTGATATATGGGGCTGGTGCCCTACCCACTGAGCCACAGGCGCTACCCTGCTTCAGGCTTCTTAACTGTGTAATCTTGAATGAGTTGTTTAATCTCTGAGCCTCAGTGTCATCATCTGTATAGTAGGAATCATACTAATAGCTCCTGTATCACAAAGTTTTTAAAGAGAACTGAGTGAAAATAATATCTTTAATGATAGACTTTGGCTTGGTGCCCATAGCTTAGTGGTTAGGGCACCAGCCACATGCACTGGGGCTGGCTGGTTTGAACCCAGCCTGGGCCTGCTAAACAAAACAACAAAATTAGCCAGGCATTGTGTTGGGTGCCTGTAGTCCCAGCTACTTAGGAGGCTGAGGTAAGAGAATCACTTAAGCCTAAGAGTGGGAGGTTGCTGTGAGCTGTGGTGCCATGACACTCTACGGAGGGTGACATAGTGAAACTCTTGTCTCAAAAAAAAGACAATAGGCTTCATTTATGGAGATCTTAATAAGTACCAAGAACTGAGCTGAACTTTTAAAATATGTTGTCTTACTTCATTATGACAGTCATTTATGAGCCGGGAGAGGCTGTGGTAGTAGGAGTAGTAGCCCAGGGAGTAGTAATGATAATAATAGCATTTAATGAGCACTTTGTTACAGGTGCTATACGTGTTTCAATTTAATACTGTAAACAGTCTTACAAGGTTGTTACTGTAAATTGCTGTTTTATAGATAAGGAAATTTAAACATAGAGAAATTAAATAACTTGCCCAAATTCACACAGCTAATGTATAGTGGAGCTGGTTTTAGAGTTCAGGCTGTACTTCTAGATTTTAGTTTAGTCCCATTTTTTGTTTTAGAGGGATAAGCTTAGGGAGTAATTAATTCGTACACCTTGGGCTGGGCATAGTGGCTTATGCATGTTAACACTAGGTTTTTGGGAAGTGAAGCTTACAGGATCCCCAGGAGTTGGGGATCAACCTTTATCTCTACAAAGAAAAAATAATTATCTGAGCATGGTGGTGTTATATGTAGTCCTGTAGTCCCAGCTACTCAGGAGGCTGAGGCCCGTGGATCACTTGAGCCCAGGAGTTTGAGGTTACAGTGGACTATCATCATGCCACTGCACTCTAGCCTAGGCAACAGAGTGAGACAGGGATGAGACAGAGTGAGTGTTCTGAAGTGTCTCTTAAAAACAAAACCAAACCCCATACACCTTATAAGTGGCAGAATATGAACCTAAGTCTATCTGATTTCAAAACCATAGGGAGGAGGGTTGTTTGTTTTTTTGAGAGAGTCTCAATAGAGTGCCATAGCATCATAGCTCACAGCAACCTCAAACTCCTGGGCTCAAGTGATTCTCTTGCCTCATCCTCCCAAGTAGCTGGGACTACAGGCTTCTGCCACAATACATGGCTATTCTTTTTAGAGATGGGTTCTCGTTCTTGCTCAGGCTGGTCTCGAACTCCTGAGCTCAAGCAGTCCACCTGCCTCGCCCTCCCAGAGCGCTAGGATTACAGGCATGAGCCACCATCCCCAGTCCCTAAAACTGTATTCTTAACTGTCATACTATACTGCCTCCAGATTGCTAAAAACAATACTTCCTGATGTGATACTGAGAATGGATCAATTATAATGTAATACTATTAATGTATAATGTAAGTCACATTACTATATTCTTTAACACATGAAAGATGACATATTGTCTTGGTTGACTGGTTACACAGGACTGTTGATCACTGACACACAAACTCTATCTGTTGAGTTGCTATAGAAGATGAACACCTTTGGAATTTTGTGGACATCTGACAGGATTCTCGACCTTTGCTGGAATTCCCAGTAGTGATGTCAGTGTTAAGTTTACCATTTTGTTGATTCATTAGGAAGACTGGACTGCCCAAGATGTCAGTAGCTGATGTGAGGCAGATGGCAATGGAGAGGGGACATGGATATGAGAGGAGGGAGCAGTTTGTTTCTCCAGTTGTTTCTACTTCATTCTGTGTGTGCACCCTTCTCTCCCTTTGTGATTTTGTCCTCCTGTCCTCCCTGTAACTAACTTCTCCCTGTGACTGACTTCTTATAAATTCTACCTACATAGACTTGGGATAACTATAGTACTTAATCACCTATCTGGTGATGGGCGTGTGATAGATTATGGCTGTAAAAGCAAAGTCTGCTCTTAGATTGTCCATAGCTCGCTGAACCATGTAGGACTCAAGACATATTTCGGTTCTATTGTATGGGCCCAAGATTCCTGAACTGGACTGCTAGATATTGGCTAGAATTATGTGAGAGCCTAGACTGATGCTACATTACTTTTGTTTTGCAGGAAGGATGCCAATTCTGCGCTGCTCAGTAACTACGAGGTAAATAGCTTTGAAGTGGATTATTATATTTTCCTCTCTGATAGTTTACTATTTGCTTCTGAAGAGTATTGAATTAATTTTGGTTAGAAATGACTGAACTCATTTGGATTTCCACTTTAAAGCAGGGTAGATGGCACCATCTGGTGGACCTTGGCATATTCTAAACTTGGTAAATTATTCAGAGTACTTCAGGGAAACTGGGAAGATTCTAGTTTACAGTAGGTGATCTTCCCTAAATGCCAAGATTCTAGATCATCTGTTTTAGAGCCTGCAAAAAGTTTCCTGTTAAAATACTTATATCTTTTCCTAATTACTACTCTTTACCTATAAAATGCTTTTGTACATTATTATTTTGATTCTCAATTAGTCCTGTCGGTATTAACATCTTCATTTTGAAAGTGTGAGTTTAGTTGACTTGCCATTATGAATAATTTAATAGGAATTAACAGATAGATAATTTTGAGGGCTTGGGTGTAGGGTTGGTAGGGAAAGCGAAAGAAGGAAGAAGGTTTGTAAGAAAAGAGATATAACAGTATATTTACCTTCTTTCTTTCTTTTTTTTTTTTTCTTTTTGAGACAGAGTCACTATTTTGCCCTTGGTAGAGTGCTATGTCATCACAATTTACAGTAATCTCAAACTCTGGGCTTAAGCGATTCTCTTGCCTCAGCCTCCCAAGTAGCTGGGACTACAGGCGCCCACCACAATGCTTGGCTGTTTTTTTGTTGTAGTTGTCATTGTTGTTTAGCAGGCCTGGGCCTGGTTCGAACCCACCAGCCCCCAAGTATGTGGCCAGTCCTTTAGCCACTGAGCAATGGGCACCGAGCGTACCTATTTTTTTCTTTTGCCTAGGTCCTATTAGGTACTAGCTAAACTATCTGACAGGTTAACTCCAGGTTTAGAAAGAACAGTTCATACATTGACTGTCAGTTTTCCATATGTCAGAGTCTAAATTCACAAAGAATTAGAGAAGGCCTACATTTTTATTGTGTGTTATTTGTAGAAAGTAGTAGAATAAACATAATTAGCCATGTTCTTTCCTTCCTAAAGTTTCAATGTAAATGGTTGCTGCTCATAATAGGAAGGAAGTGGTTGTTGGGCAAGGCTTTGGCTTTTAGGAATTTCTTTGTCCAATTTGGATTTTGGTAGGTGTTTGGGTATTTTATCTGTTGGATAAAATTGCATTTATCGGGTCTCATGCCACTGGTTCTGAAAGGAATAGCAGACAAGGGAGAGGTTGCATTGTATCTAGTAATGGTGTATGAACCTGTATTTCTTTCAGTTCTTTAGTAGATTCTCTAAAACAGGAAGGATTTTGCCCTACCCCCAGCATTAATGCACGTGTCGTTCCTTTTGGGGAAAAGTTTGCTTGCTTTCTTTTTTTTTTTTTTAAATATCTTTGGTTGGTTGTTTTTAGTTTTTTATTTTGAGATGGTTTTACTCAAACTCTTGAGCTCAAGTCATCGTCCCACTTTAGCTTCCTGAGTAGAAAGTACAGGCAGGCACCACCACACCCAACTAGTTTTTTAAATTTTTATAGGGACAGGGTCTTGCTATGAGTTTAAGGCTGCTCTTAAACTCCTAGCCTCAAACGATCCCCCCCCCACCTCATTCTCCCAAAGTGCTAAGATTATGTGCATGAGCCACCATGCCTGGCCTTTTTTTTGGGTGGGGGGGGAACTGTATTTTATCAGTTGCTTTATAATAATTCTTTTTCAGAAAAGAAGTTATACTAGACTTTAGTATTAGAGAAGCAGAATCCTTTTTAAAAATATTATTGTAGGCCACGCCTGAAATCCTAGCACTCTGAGAGGATGAGGCAGGTAGATTGCTTGAACTCAGGAATTCGAGACCAGCCTGAGTAAGAGTGAGTTGCAGTCTCTCCTAAAAATAGAAGAACTAAGGCTGGGTGCGGTGGCTTATGCCTGTAATCCTAGTCTGGGAGGCCAAGGCGGATAGATTGCCTGAGCTCACAGATTTGAGACCAGGCTGAGCCAGAGTGAGACCCGGTCTCTAAAAATAGCTGGGCATTGTCATGGGCGCCTGTAGTCTCAGCTACTCGGGAGGTTGAGGCAAGAGAATCAACTTGAGCCAAAGAGTTGGAGGCTGTTGTGAGCTCTGATCCCATGGCACTCTACTGAGGGTTACAAAGTGAGACTCTGTCTCAAAAATAAATAAATAAATAAAATAGAAGAACTAGCAGGGCATTGTAGGCATTGTAGTGGGTTTTGTAGCAGGGCATTGAGGCAAGAGGCTTGTCTGAGTCCGAGAGATTGAGGTTGCTATGAGCTGTGATGATACCACAGCACTCCACCCAGGGTGACAGAGTGAGAGTCTATCTAAAAAAGAAAAAAAAATTACTTTAGGAAAATACTCAATATATGTTTGAAATAAGAGGAGATTGGTGATAATGGTATATATTGAAAGGAAACATTCAAAATACTGTAAATAAATTAATGAATTGGATTATTTGATTTAGATAAAGGAACATTTTTAAATGTCACATGCTTTGGGGACTCATATTTGCCCAAATCCAGAAGTTGGAAGATGAATTTGTGGGGAAAAAAGGAGGATACTATGCTTTCTTATTTATCCTTCGAAACCATTGACCTTGGAATAGATATATTTCTCAAACTTATTCATAAAAATCTTTTCTATGTCTCTTCCTAGGTGTTCCAGTTACTAACTGACCTGAAAGAACAGCGTAAAGAAAGTGGAAAGAATAAACACAATTCTGGGCAGCAGAACTTGAATACCATCACCTATGAAGTAAGCCTGGGCTTCTGACAAGCCTACCCGAACTACTAGTGAGGAATGTTGGTTTATTTTGCTGATGACTGGATGCCAAAATTAAAATTGCCTCTTATCTGATTTGAATAGTTTTGGCCGGGTATGGTGGCTGATGCCTTTAATTCTAGTACTCTGGGAGGCTAAGGATGGTAGATTGCTTGAGCTCACAAGTTCGAGACTGGCATGAGCAAGAGTGAGACCCCATCTCTACTAAAAATAGAAAAACAGGCAAGAGGATCACTTGAGCTCAAGAATTGGAGGTTGCTGTGAGCTATGATAATGGAACAGCACTCTACCCAGGGCAATAGCTTGAGACTCTGTTTCAAGAAAAAAAAAATTTAGTTGTAAACTAGTTTTTATTCTATTTATAAAAGTGAGAGGAGTTTAGCTAACTAGAAGGGTTAGCCAACTATAGAGTTAGAAGGAACAGTCTATAATACTGCCCTCACATCTAAACACCAGTTGCGAGTTTATGAAGCCCCATCCCAAGCCCCTCCCCCAGGCTTGATCATTCGTTAGAAAGGCTCACAGAATTTACTGAAAGCTGTTATATTCACATTTATGGTTTATTAGAGGGAAGGGATACAGATTAAAATTAGCCAAGGGGGCTGAGCATAGTGGTTCATGCCTGTAATTCTAGTAGTTTGGGAGGCTGACGTAAGAGGATTGCTTGGGATTAGGGGTTTGAGACCAGCTCTGAGCAAGAGTGAGATCCCATCTCTACAAAAAATAGAAAAATTAGCCAGTAGGGTAATCCATAACTGTAGTCCTAGCTACTTGGAAGTTAAGCCAGGGGGATGACTTGAGCCCAGGAGTATGAGGTTATACTGACTGTGATCATGCCACTGTACTCACTCTAGTGAGAGAATGAGACCCTGTCTTTAAAAAATAAAAAAATAAAAATAGCCAAGGGAAGAAGCAAATAGGGCAGAGTCCAGGAGAAATGCCAGATGCAGAGCTTGTTCTCTCCCATGGAGTCAGGGCATGTTACTCTCTTGAAATCTATGTGTGACAATACACGTGGAATATTGCCAACTAGGGAAGCTCAGCGGAGCCTTAGGATCCATACTTCTTCCATGTGACCAGCTCCTATCCTGAAATTATATCATTGGGGTCAACTGTACCCCAACTTATATTGTTAAGATTATTCAGTGTGACCCAAGGCCCCAGCTAAAGATATTCCTATTAACATAGCATTCTAAGGACCTAGAGATAACCTCCCAGAAGCCCAGGGCAAAGGCCAGACATTTGGGGATAGGGATGTGAGGCAAATTCTTTATTACATAAAAAGGAACACTCTGGGCTCGGTGCCCATAGCACAGTGGTTACTGGCATCAGCCACATACACTGAGGCTGGCGGGTTCAAACCCAGCCTGGGCCAGCTAAACAACAATGACAATTGCAAGAAAAAATAGCTGGGCGCTGTGGTGGGTTCCTATAGTCCTAGCTACTTGGGAGGTTGAGGCAAGGGAATAGCTTAAGCCCAAGAATTTGAGGTTGCTGTGAGCTGTGATGACACAGCACTCTACCAAGGAGAACATAGTGAGACTTTGTCTCAAATAAATAAATAAATAACACTCTGTTGTAGAAAACTTAGTACCAAAAGCATAAAGAAGAAAGCAAAACTAATTTATAATCTTAATATCTACTTGACATTTTGCTGTTTTCTCTCCCAACTTTATGCTTTGTCCTTAAAAAAGAAAGTTTGAGCCATTGTATTTGTTATATATGAAGTTTGATTTTTATTTCATTTTAATTTAATGCTTCTTGCTGTTTCCTTTCAATTTTGATGTTTGCCTCTACAGAAGATTTGGTTTTAATTATCTTTATCTTTTTTTTTTTTTGAGACAGAGTCTCACTTTGTCACTCTGGGTAGAGTGCTGTGGAGTCACAGCTCACAGCAACCTCAAACTCTTGGGCTTAAGTGATTCTCCAGGCGTCCTCAAACTACAGCCCGTAGGCCACATGCAGCCCACCTAGGACATATATCCGGCCTGCCGGGTGTTTTTGCCACTGCTGCCTATCCTGCTTACCAGCCAACTCGTCCCGGGGCCCACAGTCTGGCCCTCCAACGGTCTGAGGGACAGTGAACTGGCCACCTATTTAAAAAGTTTGAGGACCCCTCTGTCTTGCCTCAGCCTCCCAAATAGTTGGGACTATAGGCACCTCCCATAATGCCCAGCTATTTTTAGAGACAAGGTCTCGCTCTGGCTCAGGCTGGTCTCCAACTTGTGAGCTCAGGCAATCTACCCATCTCGGACTCCCAGAGTGCTAGGATTATATGTGTGAGCCACCACACTATCTTTATCTTTTTTACAGACATTGTTAAACTTATGTCAAGTTATCATAATCCCTTTTAAGGAAAATAAAGGATTTAGCACTTTTGTTTACTTTCTTCCCCATCCAGTTTTGTTCATTTAATCATGTATTTAAAACCTCTTATTTCTTCATTCATGTTCTTTTATATTATATAGTTCATCTATTACAAAGAAGAAAATATTTGTTGGTATTAGTTTTGTAACCAAAATTTCAAATTATCAAGTACTTTTCACTCTGTATACTTTATACTTAATTAGTTGAAGCTTGTTGCCACCCTATTCTTTCTTCTTTTCTTTTTTTTTTTTTTTGAGACCGTCTCATTCTGTCACCCAGGATAGAGTGCCGGGACATCATTGTAGCTCACAGCAACCTCAAACTCTTGGGCTTGAGCAATCTTCTTGCCTCATCCTCCTGAGTAGCTAGGATGACAGGTGTCCAGCATGATGCCTGGGGATAATTTTTCTTTTCTTTTCTCTCTCTTTTTCTTTTAGTAGGGACAAGTGTCTCACTGAGCACGTGTCTCACTCATGCTCAGGCTGGTCTTGAACTCCTGAGCTCAAGCAGTCTACCACCTCAGCTTCCGCTGCACCCAGCTCACATCCTTAAGTTCTTTTCATTCATATTACCTTAAGGAAAGTTATTGTGGTATTTAAATGTTTTGAGATTTTTTAAAATTTTATTTTATTTTTGAGTTTTTTTTTAATACCTGAGGATAATTATTTCTAGTTTTCTACTTATTTTATTTTTATTTTTTATTATTTTTTTGAGACAGAGCCACAAGCTGTCCCCCTGGGTAGAGTGCCGTGACATCACAGCTCACAACAACCTCTAACTCCTGGGCTCAAGCAAGTCTCCTGCCTCCACTTCCCAAGTAGCTGAGACCACAGGCGCCTGCCACAACACCCAGCTACTTTTTGGTTGCAGCTGTCATTGTTGTTTGGTGGCCCGGGCTAGATTTGAACCTGCCACCTTAGGCACTTGAGCCACAGGCGCCAAGCCTACTATTTTATTTTAAGTTTTTTATTTTTTAAGAGATAGGGTCTCTTAGGCTGGTAGCAAGCACAGGTCCAATTGTAGTTTACTATACCCTTGAGCTCCTAGGTTCAAGCATCCTCCCAGCTCAGTCTCCCAAGGAGCTAAGATTACAAGCTGACTCTGCCATGCCTGTCTAATTTTTAAATTTTTTAGAAGTGGAGTCTCACTATGTTGCCTAGGCTGGTCTCGAACTCCAGGCTTCAAGCAGTTCTGCATCAGCCTCCCATGGTGCTAGAATTAAAGGTATGAGCCACGGTGCCTAGCCTGTATTCTTGATGTGAATGACACCTTGTTTGAATGTGGAGTCATGGAGTTTTATTCTTTAGGACTCCATAGATGTTACATTGTCTGTTAGTACTTTTTTTTATGAAGGAGTATGAAACCAACCTGATTTTTGCACTATCAAGAGACTATTTTATTTTGTTTGTTTATTTATTTATTTAGTTTTTGAGAAACTCTTAATTTAGAAGCTTAAGGTTACTGTTTTTCAGTTTTGAAATTACTCCCAAATTATGTCTAAGTGAGATTCCCTTTTTCAAAATAAAAGATTTTAATTTTTTTTTTTAATATAATTTTCCACTTATGGAAAAGTTCCAAAGACAGTGCTGGGGAGTTCTAATGTACCCTTCTCATAGTTTTTGCTAATATTAACATCTTACATAACCATTGTACAATTATCAAAACTAAGAAATTAATATTGGTATGTACTGTTGAACTAAAGATTTTATTTGAATATCCCATTACTATCCTTTTTCTGTTCCAAGGTCCAATCTAGGATTCCATTTTGTATTTACTTAACATGGCTCCTTAAAATCTTTCAATCTGGGCTCGGCGCCTGTACCTCAACCGGCTAAGGCGCCAGCCACATACACCTAAGGTGGCAGGTTCGAATCCAGACCGCCAAACAATGACAGCTGCAACCAAAAAATAGCCGGGCGTTGTGGCGGGTGCCTGTGGTCCCAGCTACTTGGGAGGCTGAGGCAAGAGACTCGCTTGAGCCCAGGAGATGGAGGTTGCTGTGAGCTATAATGCCACAGCACTCTACCCAGGGGGACAGCTTGAGGCTCTGTCTCGGAAAAAAAAATCTTTCAATCTGTGACATATCCTTACTCTTTTCATGTTTTCTATGACCTTGAGACTTCTGAAGAATACTGGGCAGACATTTTGTAGAATGTTCCTTGATTTGCATTTGCTGATGTCTTCTTGTAGGCATTGATGGCTTTGAGGGTTTAATATCGCAGAGATGATCTTCCATTCTCCTTGCATGATATCAGAGATAGCATGTTTTATAACTGATGATGTTAACTTCAATCATTTGTTTAAGATGGTATCTGCCCAGTTTCTCTAATAGTAAAGTTACCATTTTTTCCATTTCCATATCCTATTGATTAGAGAGGATTCACCAAGCCCAACTCACACTAAAGGGGAAGGGGCTCCTACTCTTGAAGGGAGGGACATCAAATAATTTGCTGACATATGATCCTATCTCTATAAAAAAAATAAAAAATAAATTATCCATATGTGATGACACACACCTGTAGTCCCAGCTACTATGGGAGGCTGAGGCAAGAGAATCACCTAAGCCCAAGAGCTGGAGTTTCCTGTAAGTATGATGCCACAGCACTCTACCAAGGGTGACAAAGTGAGACTCTGTCTCTTAAAAAGGGAAAAAACCCTCTGTAAAACACATGCCTTCAGAAGAACCAATCTTCCTATAATAGGAATTCCTAAAAGAGAAAATCAGTAACTAGAACAGAAAGAATAGTGAAATTTTAGAAGAAAATATTTCTAACCTAAAAAAAAAAAAGTTCTCAACCTAACAATTGTTATTAAATTTCAGACAATTAACATGAAGGCTGTGTTAACCAGTCTGATGAAAATATTTCAAATTGTATGTAAAAACACCACACTGTACCCCAGAATTGCATTAATGTACATAGTTATAATTTAATAAAAATAAATAAATAAATAAATTTCAGACAATTAAAGACAGAAAACGCAAAGAATAAAACAGCTGTTAGTCTATATAAATAAGACTAAATAAGACAGCTTAAGAAGTAGTATACTTGTATATCCTCAAAGCATCTCCCCCTCAGTGTTGTTTTTTTTTTTGAGACAGGGTCTCCTTCTGTCAGCCAGGCTGAAGTACAGTGATGTAATCACAGCTTACTGCAACCACCAATTTCTGGCCTCAGATGATCTTGGCTGAGGGGACTACAGGTGCCCGCCACAATGCCCAGCTATATTTTGTTGCAGTTTGGCCAGGGCTGGGTTCAGACCCCCCACCCTCAGTATATGGGGCTGGCACCCTACACACAGAGCCACAGACGCTGCCCAAAATTTTGGAATCCTGAGTTAAAGCCATTGCCTTTCCTTTTTCTCATTTAGGATTCTTTGTCTTATGCTTGCCTTTTCCTTTTTTTTTTTTTTTTTAGACATTAAAATACATATCAAAAACACCGTGCAGGCACCAGAGTCCTGAGATTGTCAGAGAATTTCTCACAGCAATGAAAAGCCACAAATTGACCAAGTAAGTAAATACTAAAGTAGGAAGGCAGTGACACATAATGAAAATAATAGTTTAGAAAAGCCATCTTCTATCCTCAACAACTGTGTATTTGCATTTATTTGGGTTTTGGATTTCTTTTTTTTTTTTTTTTTTTTTGAGACGGAGCCTCAAGCTATTCCCCTGGGTAGAGTGCCAAGGCATCACAGCTCATAGCAACCTCCAACTCCTGGGCTCAAGCGAGTCTCCTGCCTCTGCCTCCCAAGTAGCTGGGACCACAGGCGCC
>CAUYQV010145397.1:0-34632 GCA_963574575.1 Galagoides demidoff | reverse complement strand
AGGGAAGGGAAAGGAAGGGAAGGGAAGGGAAGGGAAAAGGAGAAGGAGGGAGAGAGGGGAGGGGAGAAAAGAGGCCGCCTGTCTTGCTCACATCCACTCTCTCTGGCTCTCTCACTTGCCCATTCTGATGACCTCCAATGCCACCCAGACTCTCCTGCCCAAAAGCCAAGAGCAGCCTCCAGCCAAAGCCCCTGAGAAACTGAGGTTCTCAGTGCAATAATCTGCAGGAGACGGACCCTGGACAACAACCACATGGAAGTGGATCCTGCCCCGGTTGCATCTTGAAATGACAGCAGCTCAGGTGATGCTTCGATTACAATCTATGAGTGACCTTGAAGCACAGCCCCAGTAAAGCTGTCCCAGATTTCTGATCCATAGAAACTGGGAGATGAAAAAAAATGTTGCTATTTGAAGCCACTACATTTTGCAGTCATTTGTTATGTGACAATAGATAACAGATATGTCTTCTGTTCTTATGCTACAAATTGACAAAATTGTCTTACTTTAATAAAAGACGGGGGAAAGTCTGTGCCAGGCTAGAGTGATTCAGAGAATGCCGAACGGTGGGAAATCTATTCCTCAAGAATGAATGTTCACATCCGCTGTCTTTCCCCGAGGCATGCGGTGAAACCTAGTTTTGACATGCTCTGTCCAATTACCCCCTCCCCACTTCTATAATTACACAAAGCCAACAAAGCTGTGTGTTTTAGTGCCTCCATGCCAAGGGCTGCTACTATCCACTTGAATTCTCTAATCTTGCGTCTTCCGCCATCAAAAATTCGATAAACATGCCGCATGCTGAGCATCAAAGTTGACAACCTCCCTCATGGCGAGGAAGGCTCTGAACTCAAAAGAGATTTTGGTGTCTGTTCTTCCTATTTAACTTCCTATCCTTCTGCTGTTTTCTCTTCCTGTCAGTGACAGTTATCTAGAGAAAGGATTAATAAATAGCATTAGCCTTATATGCCTCTGCTTTTCTGTTAGGGCTTTAAAATCTAATTGGATGGTGGCAGTGTGAGAGCAGGCAGTGGATTCAAGGTGGGACAGTGCTTGGGGCTAGCCAGACTTCCAACCAGCCCCGGCCCGAGAACTGTTCCGAGGGACCTGGTCAGCCTCAGTTCCCTGAGAATCAGACTCTAAAATGACATGAAACGGGCAAGAATTTGGCAGAGAAAACGCCTATGAGAGGAAATGGGAGGGTGTCAGAAAGGCTGGGAGAGCCAGCAGACTGCAGTGAACGTCTGGCCCTGGGCGAGGAAGAGCAGGAAGGACAGTTGGGTGGAAGCATCCCAGATGGCCACGCAGTCCATCTCAGTCGTACTCCCCACAAGACTCTCAGGGATTCCTCACGCTAAAGCTGGCTATTGGAGGAGTCTTGCGTCTCCTAGGCATGGTCTGCCTCAGTTTCCCTGCTACAGGAGTCCCTGGCTGGGAGCAGACCATAGGAAGTGTGACCTCAGCACAGACACAGTGATGGATTTCAGAGCATAGCAGCCAGGGTTCTTGGTCAGTTCTCCTCCCTGTAGTCAAGGCCCCACCACAGGGGCCTATGACAGTGGAAGTCATGGCAGCAGTGGGTGAAGCAGGAATATTCTGGAACAATAGCGGATGCATCCTCTCAAGGGTGACAGCATAGTATATCTTTGTCTTTATTGAAAATATGCAGTCTTTACAGTGTCACCAAAGGAGCAGGACTGTCTCATTTCATGATTTATATAGTTCATTTTCCATGTTGTCACATTTCCTATTCATTCATTCACTCATTCCTTCTTTTATTCATTCAATAATATTTCCTGGTCATCAGACAATCTATGGTAGATGAGAAAGCCTTGGAAATATCTTGTTTTGGGGGGAAGATGAACAACAGATATCTGAATAAAAGGCCAAGTGCAGTGGCTCACACCTACAATCCTGGCATTCTGGGATTGCTAAAAATCCTAGCAAGGCAGGTAGATCACCGGAACTCAAGAGTTCAACACCAACCTAAGCAAGAGTGAGACCCTCATCTCTACTAAAAATAGAAAAACTAGCCAGACATGGTGGCAGGCACCTATAGTCCCAGCTATTTGGGAGACTGAGGCAAAAGGATTCATTGAGCCCAAGAGTTGTGTGAGTTAGACTGACATCATGGTACTTTACCCAGGGCACAAAGTGAAACTCTGCCCCCCCCCAATAAAAAAATTTCTGATCATTATAATACCTTCAGGGAAATTAGAATGATGCAATAAGGACTTTCTTTTAGGGGGTGAGGGAAGCACACCTGCTATGTGTACGTACATTCAGTCACGTTTGCTGCTGCCCTCTTTTCTTGTCCCTTGGACTCTACTTTGGAACACTGAGATGGTTCAACCCAACCCAGCTCCAGTTTGTTTTGTTCCCTGGCATAAACATTGGCTTAGGCTATATTCTCCAGCCTCTGCTTCTCCTTAACAATGTTTTTGCTGGCAAGTTGTATCCCTATGATATTGTAACCTTCCCTGTATGTCCCTCTTATCCTCAGGGGATGGGGTTGGTCTTGCAGTGATGAATAAACATTTCTTTGGGGTTAGTAATTTCCTCTAATTTGACTGGGACACTATCATTATTTTTCCCTTCAAGAAATAAAACCCCAAACAAATTAAGGGTCTAACAAGCCATGTGAGGGTAAAGCTTACCAGGTCAAACTCAGTCCTGGGAAGACCCGCCCTCCCTAGTTAATGGCAATGGTTGGAGCATTAGCCACACAGCTAGATGAGGAGGAAGCATGAAGTGGCAAGAACGCCAGGCTGGAATTCAGAAGACCTATATTCTACCCTAGCTCAACTAGGAAAGAACTAACTGTGCAATCTCAAATCGATCTCTTGCTTTCTGGTGCCTGGCACATAATCAAAACTTAATAAGCTGTTGAATGAATGGAATACTATGTTAAGCTACCATTTCTATCAACTAAAGCGTAGATTAAAAGGCTATAACAAAGAGACCCCAAAATACAGTGGCTTAAGCAACAGAAGAGGTTTATGTCTCTGTGACATAACACAATAGTTGCATGCAGGGGAGACCGAAAGCTCTGGTCTATCGATTACCCAGGTTGTTTTTCTGTTTTCTTCCTCTAGATGTTGTTAGCATGGTACTGCGTGGTTGATGCTGGTTCAGCAGTACCACATCCAAGAACCATCCAGAGAGAAAGGCAAAGAAAGTAGAAAGTAACTAAAGTCCTTGTGAGGGAGTAATGTGGAAGATGTACACTCTTGTTCACATTCCATTAGCAAGAATCTGATCACATGGCCACAAGAGCTTCAGGGGAGGCTGGGAAATGTAGCCTCAAGCTGATTAGCCCTGCTCCCTGAGAACATCTGCCAAGCAAGAGAGATTTCTCTTACTACCTGGGAAAAAGAGAGAACAGACACGCTTGGGTATTTAGCAGTCCCTGACGTGCCTACAGAAAGATTCCATTCTCAAGTCCATGATTCTATTGAGGAATGAATTTTACTGTCATGTCATCCTTTAACTTTATCGCTTTTTTTTTTTTGCCCATAATTTCACCTTGATTCCAATTTTAAACCCATTATTGACCTAAGACTAATTACATTAGACAGATGTCTTAAAACTGAACCTTACCATTTTCCACATCATTTTACTCTGACATCTCATAACCAAATCATACCATGGGATTCCAATGGCCTCGTCTGCTCTGGTGGCACCGATAGAGACTTCACACAGAAAAGTTGAGTTCACACAAATTAAGGCCAAACTCGTTGATAGTAAAGTTCACAAAGAGAGTTTCCACAGCAGTTCAAATAGAACTGTGGAAAACTGAGTCATCCCATGGCACCTGGTAGAATAGGCATGCCAAACTTAAAAGAATGAATGAGGCAGCAGTCAATATCATGCTTTCACTTGAGAGGCAATGTAGTTTCAGCAAAACAACATCATCCTCCCCATTAATATTGCTAAACTGAATCACACTGGCTTTGTAGTTTTGTTTGAATTTTGCTTCCATTTAATTTAATTTAATTTGTCTTTGGTTTTGTACATACATCAAAGCCATAAGGACAAGTTTGAAAGTAGCATTATAACCAAATTATTTAAGTAAACACTGGGAGAAAAGTAGACATTGCTTTACTTTTTCCTAAGGGGAGCAAAGCTACCGTGTCTATTTTTTTAACACTTGTGAGCATGTGATCCAACCTTACCAGAGATTTACTACTAGACTATGATCCTAGCAAATCCTAAACATTTTTGCCCTGGTCACAATTGCTTTTAGATCTTGTCCTAGCTCCCCACCCAACTGCAATGCCTGCTCCGTTGCTGCTAACGTTAGAATAATATACATGGAATTTTCGAATATTTGCAGTATTTCATGGCCCAGAGAAATTTTGCTCCAGGGGGGTGGGCAGGTTATTCTCTGATTGCTGCCCAGTTCCTGCTTGGTAGTTGATTTCTCTTGCCTGAAAGGAAGAGAAAGTGAAAATTTCCTTTCTTTGCTTCCTGTCTAACTCATGACTGCAGTTGTGAGGGTAATTATATGACAAAGGCAATAAACATTCCACCACCCCCAAGGCAATGGTGTAGAAAATGACAAATATAGGCACTAGGCAGCCCCGCATACATCAATCTAGCTGGTGCTTGGAGATCCTCTGGGACGAGGGGTGCCATATAACTATAAGTTATGGAGACGCTTAATCAACCATTCTCCCACCGACTTGTGTTCTCGCCATAATTTACTGGCGCCTCTGTTTACCTACAGGATAATGGTCCTGGTAGACGAGAGTATAAGGAAATAAATGACTAGGTGGGTGATTAATTGTCCTAGCGCAGCACAGGGTCCAGTACCAAGATCATTATTTCTATTGTATGACAAAAAGGAAGAAGGAACAGTGAAGTGGTGTGCATAAATAGTAGGAGAAAGATTTCCTTGCTGGCTCAGGAAAGTTCTATTGTCCTTTTCTTTTCCGACTACCTGAATAGGCCTACCCCATAGTCTGAATTCTTGTCTCTCTTCTGAGCCTTCAGAACTGGTCTTTGCTAATCCATTCGGTAGGGGGCTAGGGAAATTTGGGGGATAGTTCCCAAATACAAGGAGAACAGGATATTGTATGTCATCAGCCCTCCTGGAGGAGCCAGCTTTAGGCTCCAAGAATACGGGGCACCACAGAAGAATATAAATTAGGACTGAATGAAAATTATAGGAAAGGACAGCGCAGTGTGGATGAAAGTTCAGGACTCAAAGGTATCAGCTTTCGGCATTTTATTTTAATTAACTAAATCAAGCATTTAACTGAGTTGTTCTCAATCGTACTATGTACTAGAAACACCTCACTTGGGAGCCTTAAAAAATGCTAATGCCCACGTCTAACCTCCGACCATTATTAAATCAAAAATGCTAAGAAAGAGGTCAATACCTTTTAAAATTACTGACCAAGTGGAAACTGAATTCCAGAGCCCTGGAGGTAACTCTTTGGGCATTAATTTCATCAGGGAATCTTTCACCAGTCTGCAGAGAACAGCAGGGGCAAAGCACAGGCTGCTGGTGGATTGTTCCAGCTTCAACATTATTGCTTCCAATGGAAGGAAATAAATCACTGACGAAGAACTGTGCCTGATTTTAACTAGCCTGGGCTTTAATAGCCCATCAGCTTTGGTTTAAATGCTTTTTGATAGCACTGAGCATTTGACCTTAAGCAAAGCACTTGGCTTCAACCTTGACATTTACCATAATTAGACAAAGAAGCTTTTGCTCATTAAATATTATTTTTGTTTCTTGGACCATGAGCTGAATCATGAATGAGCTCTGATTTCAGGCAATGCAATGGCACAACCTTAGTGCCTTGCAGCTGTGAGCAGCTACAGGCCCCATTCTGCCCTCAAGGGAAGGCAGGAAGGAAGACTGGAGTTTCCCACAGGCCCCTTTTGCTACTGTCAACTACTGAGAAATGTCACAGATGCTGGCATTCTCCAAAGGGAGGGTGGGTGAAGGGCCAGGAAGAGGTAGGCAGTCCCACTCCAGTTCTCATGGATACAAACTTTAACTCTCTGGAATCCTGGGCAGCGCCTGTGGCCCAAAGGAGTAGGGCACCAGCCCCATGTGCCAGAGGTGTCGGGTTCAAACCCAGCCCTGGCCAAAAACTGGAAAAAAAAAAAAAAACTCTCTGGAAACCTCACCCACTGAAATGGGGGAGTGGATCATTTTTTGGCACTATCTGCTCGGTTCGCATTAAAACTCTTAACTCTCTCTTCATCTAGAGCAGTGACCTTCTTATAGTCATCGTATAAAGTATTGCCTCAGTCTTCTGCCATGATTGATTGGACCAGATGTGGGTGGGCAACTCACCCAAGCTGGTGAAATAAAATTCTCCCAGGAACTGGAAATGGGATCAAGAAAAAGACAGGAGGACTTTGTTTGGACTTTGTTTGGATGACTGGATATGTGCTATCAATGGATATGTTCCAGCTGCCACACGAACGGAGAAGCAGAGAAAGCAAGGCTCCAGGGAGTAAGAACGGTCAGCAAGGAGATCAGGGACCAGAGACCCAGGATGAGCGTGCTTTCTAGCCTGATCTCTGATCCTCATTTCCTAAGCTCCATTATTTTCCTATTGTTAGCTTTCAAAAAACACTCCCGTGTCTTTACAATAAATTCCCCTGTTACACAAAGATTTGATTTGTTTATTTGTTTATTAAGACAATTTTTTAGAGCAGTTTTAGGTTCAAAGCAAAATTGGGAGGAAGGTATAGAAATTCCCCATGGGCCCCCCTCCCCCACACAAATAGCCTCCCCATTCTCAACATCTCTTACCAAAGTGGGAAATTTGTTACAAGTGATGAACCTACATGGACCCATCACATCACGAGAGTCCACAGCCTGCATTAGAATTCACTCTTGTTGTCCTACATGCTATGGGTTTGGACAAATGTGTAATGACATGTGTCCACCATTATCGTATCACACAGTACCGGTTCACTGCCCTAAGCATCCTCTGTGCCCTCCTGAGTCATCCCTCCCTCCCCTCAATCCCTGGCAACCACTGATCTTTTTACAGTCTTCATAGTTTTGCCATCTCCAGAATGTCATCTAGCTGGACTCGTACACTTTGTAGCCTTTTCAGATCGACTTCTGTCACTTAGCAACATGCGTTTGAGATTTGTCCATGAGGAACGGATTTTTGTTACATAGAGAGGTGACCTAAGCAAAGTAAGTGGGAAAGTTTCCCTGTCCACCCCACCCACACCATTATTTGCCTTCCCTCCTTTCTTAATGTGGTATCTGGAGGCCAAGTCATTCGCTTGAAAACAAAATTCAGATGAATCTCTAACTCTCTGAAAATATCACCTGCTGAGATGGGGTAGTAGATCTTTTGTGGCAATATCTTCCCAGTCCACAGGAGCCCCATAGCCTCATTGTGATGGTTATTACAGGTCTACTTATCTGGGCTACAGTGCCCAAATACATGATCCCTTATTGTGGATGTTTTTGCAAAGCTGTTTCCTTTTTTAGATGAGATAGATTTTTTTAGTAAGCCAGCAGTTTACCCTCCCATAATGTGAATGGGCCTCATCCAATCATTTGAAGGTCTTAACAGAACAAAGACAGAGCTCCCCTCTCTAAGAAGGAAGGAATTCTTGCTTGCAGATTACCTTTGAACTTGAACTGCAACTTTTCCCTGAGTCTCCACCATCAGATTTTGTACTCACCAAGCCTTCACAGTTGCATAAGTCAACTCCTTAAAATAAATATTTCTCTTACTCCATCCACCTCCCCCCACATATACACAAACACACAAAGATGCACACACATACACTATTGCTTCTGCTTCTCCGAAGAACTGGAAAGCCCTGATTAGTATATCCTGCCTTGTCCATAGCCCAAGCCCTCTGGCTGTTATAGTTACTATTATCTTCTCATATTTATCCATGATTAACTGGCAATAAGGAGGGAGTGTGGCAACATGGAATGAATGCTGGACCCAATCAGTGGTATATTGGTTGCCAAGTCACCGATCTTGGGCAAGTTCCTTCACTTTTCTGAACCTACTACTAGATTATAATAGAAGATTCCTAAGGGTCCTCCCAGTTTCAAAACCCACAAAAGGCACCATACCAGCTCAATGGGAGGTGAATTTATTGCCTATTCTGTTGGCTTTCACCAAGAGTTGAGACTCACATCTTTAAGTGGCTGTCCTCTTCTTTTCTGTGTTTCCCCTCATTGGAAATTTCATTCATCCCCTATAGTTCTGTCATTTTGGACCTGAAGAAAGGAAGGCAAAGGCCAAAGAGGAGGGAATAAGGAGGATGGGGGGACAGACAGACGGGAGAATACGAAGGGCTTCTGGTGGGGTAAAGGGAACACAGGCAAGTGAGACACAGTGTCCTGATTTCACCTAAACCCAGATCAAACCTGCAGGCCGTGCTGGGTGTGAACACGCACTGGGACATCACGTCAGATGGAGAAATGTAGAGTAAGCATGGCTGTCTACCTTCCTATGTTTACCCTGAGAGGCCACAGGCCTATGGGAGGGAAAACCCTGCATTTCCAAAATGCAGATTTTGGAAAAAAATTGCAAAAAAAATTGCAGACAAAAAAGGATGTGAGGTATATCAGGCATGGTCTCCATTAGACAGTGTGCTCATAGAGCCAGGAACTGAGAGAGCCTCATTCTGCCATACCCTGAGTCTCTCGTGGCTTTAGAAGAACACAAAGAAAGTTCTCCAGGGCCAGTGAAAGGGCCATGAATGTAGTTGAGAATTAAGAACTGAGAAGCCTACAAGTGCTCACTGAGACACAGGATGGGGAAAGCCTGTAGCTGAGGCCACAATGATGTCTGGCTAGGTTAGAGGGCCTGATGGAGGTTGGGACGAAGTCTCAAAGGACAAACATCATCAGCAAACATGTCAGGTGGGCTGGAGTCAGCAGGGGAGACAGCTGAGTTTGCACTCCATGGCTAAGAGAACAGTCACCGGGGCACCACGCCTCACAGTGACGCAGTGGAGGAGCCAAAAGCCCGAGTCCAGAGGACCACGTGCAGATGAAGCCCTGCCCCCTCCCCCTGCTACGCGGGTAACTGAGCTTCCACTGCCTTTCACGTCAGATTCCATCTTGGGAACGAGCAGAGAACAATTTCTTGAAAAGAGAAAAAAAGGCCTGATGGGAAACAGAACTTCAGAATATTTATTCAGAATAACGATTTTGAACTAGAAGAGAGTCAGTTCTCTTCTACTGGTGTGTCTGTTTTTGTTTGTGCCTTCCTTCTCCTCTCCCGGGGGGGCTTCAGAGCCAAAGAAGATCAGTTGTTAAACTACAGGAAGTTTCTTTCTGGCTTTGCACACCAGAGCAGTGCCTCCCAGCTGTACCAGAGGATGAAGAAGGGGAAGCCTTTCTTGCCTCCATGCCCTGGAGGGTGAGTGCTCTTCCCCCACCCTGTTGGGAAAGAAGAGAAAGTCAGGGGCTGCCCCAAGGACTCCATCTACTTTTAGCGTATGACTCACTGTCCCTAAGGAGCTGTCACTATGATAACTGGGCAGCCAGAGATAGGAGGATTGATTTTTAGAAAGATAGTTTGAATCCCTCCCTCCTCCTGATGCTTCAGCAGGTTACAGAAAGAAGAACCAATTAGAGGTACCAGGAATCCGAGTGGAGGGGTGGGAGAGCTAGGGCAGGAAGTGGTTTCTCCCAGCAAAGGATAGACCAGCTAAGTGGCTCAACCACCAGGAGAGCGTGCCCTTGCTCCTTACAAGATAAATCTTCTGTTGCACTAGAACATTCCACGAGGTGTTAGAGCTGAGGTTTTCAGAAAAGCAACCAGCCTTGCTAGTCAAGAAGAAAGATCAGAGGGTAGCCAATGGGAACCAAAATTGTGTCTCCACAGTGGGTGTGACACAGCTCAAAATCAGCCTGAAAAGCTGTGTCCGAGGAAGGTTCCGCTCCCTCTTCTGTTGTCATCTTATTCCCCACCACCCTATTATGCCCTCAGCTCTGTCACGCAGGTCCATGGCTTTTCAGACCAGACTCATTATTTCTTTAAAAATTCTCTGAAAGTGAAATGTTATAATAGCCCTAATACCATCTCCCCTATGTCCTTGCTAAAAATGCACCCCTTAAAACATGGAGTTTCCTTCCTTCTTTCTCTACCACGTTAGCTATTTCTGTTCTTAACTAGCTACTACACAGATCCATGCAAGGGCTAGAATCACGATTCCCCTTTTACCAGTCCCGCAATTTGATTTCCATATGGCCATCACTATTGTGCCCCTACAATGTGCTGGACACAGAAGCAGATATTTAAAATGTATCATGAGATGAGTGTGGTAAGGATTTTGTAGAAGGAATGGAAGTGGAGAAGGTGAAAGAATCTTCCCAATGTTTCAAAGTGAGTAAATTGCAAATCCAGGAGTCAATAATGATAGTGAACACATGTCGATGTCTGGGTATGTTCAATGGGCAGTCTTTTGAATAGTCTACAAAAAAAATGAATGGGGGGGGTCAGAAATGTTTAAATGCTTAGGTGCCAGTTTATATCATACCCCCATTGCTGTTTCAGGAAACTGCTCTAAGTATCAACTATACCGTGAAAATGACTTAACCAGAGTATAAACACAAAATCAACAAATGCTTTTCAGAATTTTGTCAGCGTTTTTAAACATCCTAATGGTTAGACATTTTATCATTATTACACAAGGATGGTAAAAAGTCATCTCCCTTGTGAATCTCAGTTCTTCGCTTTTATTGGTAGAATCGGTGGCTTTACTTTTGGAACAATGCCATGCTCTCCTTCTTACTCTTTCCCTGCCTGCCATTGGTTACTCCTCTACCTCCTTCAGGCAGTTATCGCTAAGTTCTTGAGGTCCCAACTAACCAAGCTGTTCTCTTTTCCAAATCTAAAGCAATTGAGAAATATATAATGGAAACAAACAAACAAACAAAAAAGAAATATACAAAGGAATCAGACAGAGGTCCTAATAACACATAGTTGTACTGTTGGCTACATGGATGGGGATTGACCCTGTGGTCTGAATAAGCTTCTGTTCCATACCGAATGCTTAGCTACCTCTCCCCTTTCCATGGTCATGGTGGCTGGACAACTGCAAGCCCCTCACCTTGAGAGCAAAGGGTTCATGACACAGAAGAGGCAGGAGTAGAAGTAAGAATGTCTCCCAGCTTCAGGCCAGCTGGCCCAAGAAAGGGAGCCACAGCTTGTCTTTTTTTTTTTTTTTTTTTTTTTGAGACAGAGCCTCAAGCTATCCCCCTGGGTAGAGTGCCATGGCATCACAACTCACAGCAACCTCCAACTCCTGGGCTCAAGTGAGTCTCCTGCCTCCGCCTCCCAAGTAGCTGGGATCACAGGTACCCGCCACAATACCCGGCCATTTTTTGGTTGCAGCCGTCATTGTTGTTTGGCGGGTCTAGGCTGGGGATTCGAACCCGCCACCTTAGGTGTATGTGGCTGGCGCCTTAGCCGATTGAGCCACAGGCGCCGAGCCAGAAAGGGAGCCACAGAGAGTGCAGATCTTTAAAAAGCATTGCTAGAAACTCCTCCCATCCGTGTATGGCATGCCCCTTTATAATGGGAGGTTGCCATTCCTCCTATTGAGAAAGAGTATATTTCTTTACTCTTATTTAAAAGTGTTAAGTCTGGGTTGCCCTTGGGACTTGCCTTGGTCATTAGAAAGAAGCAGAAGAAGCAGAAGGGTGTTTTGCAATTTCAGAGCCAAGGACTAAGTCAAGAGACTTCTGCATTCTTGCTCTTGAATACCACCCACCAGGTGAGGAAGCCCAAGCTAACTATCCCAGTGGAAAGGACACATGAATGAAAACCAATGTCCCATCTGAAACTTCAGCCAATTGCCAGACCTATAACTGACATCCTCCAGGATCAGCCAGCACCCAATCAACATGCCAGCTGACCACCAACACGTGAGTGAACACTTCGGTCTCAGCTGAGTCCCGCACAAATTTCCAGCCCACAAAATCTTGAGTAAATAAACTACTACATTAACAGAGCATTCTTAGTAATTGCTATTAAACCTCCCCAATCCAGTAAGTCTCTCTGGTATAGTATAGATGGGCTGTGTGGCTTTACTATGGTTTTCTACAGAACACAAGGAGTAGGGTAATATCCCCACCCCAGAGTTATAAATTCCGCTGCTGAAGTCTTCCATAAATGCAGTGACAGCAATCTAAACATTGACCCATTATTCTTGGATCTAAGGAAAAGGAGAATATTTGTTTCCTATTGCTGCTATAACAGCAGATTGCCACAAACTTGGTGGCTTAAAATGAGACAAACCAATTATCCTTTTATTTCTAGAGGTCAGAAGTTTGACATGAGTTTTACTGGGCTAAAATCCAGGTGGCAGCAAGGGGTGGCATTCCTGCTGAAGAGTCTAGAGTTGAACCCTTTTCCTTATGTTTTCCAGTGACTAGAGGCTCCACCCATTCCTTGTTTCATGGGCTTCTTCCATCCTCAAAGCCGGCAATGGCCACTGAAGTCTCTCTCAGAGACATTGACTTCTCCACCTCCCTCTCTCACATGTGATGAGTCTGTGATTTCATGGGGCCCACCTGGATAAAACAGGATGCCTCTCTATTTCAAAATCAGCTGGTTAGCAACCTTAATTCCCCCTTGAGCGTGAATTGCCCTTTGCCGTGTAACATAACAAATGCGCAGGTTCCAGAGATCAGGATGGGGACATCTTTAGGGAGCAAGGCATGATCCTGCCTACCACAAATGTCCCAATCTCACAAAGAGCGGCAGCACACTACTCTGTAAGGACCAACACTCAGTTTCTCACGTGCAGCTCTCCTAACAGCTTCTCAAGTGTCCTCAACGAGGGATAAGAAGAAGTCATATTTTATGGTATGTTTTGTAGCTGGTTGTGTAAGACAAACACAGAACCTTGTTGAAAACAAAACACATTTTATCTCTTGCTTCACTCTAATAGTCCTGTGAAGGCCAAATTGACAGACCGCTCGGCTTCCCTCTCAATCATGTTGCCAATAACAACACTGAAACAGTGCTGGGGCCTTCAGGCTGGACCCTGTCAACAACACAGGCCTCGGCGGGAGAGAAACAATCTGTCCCACTCTGCCAGATGCTACAAGATTTCCGATGGCAATGACAGGGGAAGCGCTTGGCTTTCCCTGTTCCCATCAGTCTGCCGAGTGGTAGAAGAGAAATAGCACAGCAGCCTCGCTTGCCAGAAGCTGAGAAGGAGATGGATGGATTAAAGAATACATGACTTTTCTGCCTGCTCGGCCATTTTCTTCTTGTAAGTGGAATGACAAATAAAGGAAACAGGCTGGGTGCTGTGGCTCAGGGCTGTAATCCTAGCACTCCAGGAGGCCAAGGCAGGAGGATCCCTTGAGCTCAGGAGTTCAAGATCAGCCCGAGCAAGAGGGAAATGCCATCTCTACCAAAAATAGAAAAACCAGCCAGGTGTTGTGGCGGGCACCTGTAACCTCAGCTACTCAAGAGGCTGAAGCAGGAGGATCACCTGAACCCAGGAGTGAGGTTGATGCGAGCTAGGCTGACACCATGGCACTCTTACCTGGACAGCAGAATGGGACTCTGACTCAAAACAAACAGACAAACAAACAAAAAAGAGCAAAAGATACAAAGGATCGTCCTTACAAATGTGCTAGGCAATCTTTCACCCCAGGCCCCATAAATAAAGGAAGTGGGAGTGGGAAATACCATGTGGTACCTCTGGGGAAACAGGTGCAAACAGTGAAAGAACATGGGTCTGTCACGGTGACACTGCTCTTCGTGTGTGTGTGTGTGTGTGTGTATTAAGAGAGCAGTTGAGGACAAACATACAAGAGACCAGCAGCAGACCTGAGAATAAGTAACTTGTGATCGTGTCAGTTAAGATAATTTGACAATAGGAAAGAGATCAGTGCAGAGGCAGGGGTCCCAGAGACACTATAGTGTTACGATAGGTGCTTTGGAGTCAGAGAAAGGAGAAAGCATGCCCCCACCTCCGCACTCCTTGATAGACATGAGTGAGACCTCCTCAGGCAAGCTATTTAACTCAGCTTCCTCATCTATAAATTGTGGCTAAGGAGAAACACCTGTGCATAGCCTCCTACAGCAGATTGGGACGTTGATTGCCGGCACTGAATCTTGGCCTCTAGCACCTATGCCCTTGCTGTCTCCCTTCCATACTGATGCTGGCCATGTGCTCTTCTTTGACCAATGGAGTGTTGCCAATTAACACAACTGGGTTGTGAGTGTTGCCAATTAAACACGTGTTTGTCCATTGGGGCCTGTCCTCCTGGAGTATTGCCACTACCACCTAAGAAACACAAGTTGTCTTTGGTGGAGAGGCCGCCACTGAAATACCCCAGCTGGCAGCCCAGGTTATCACCAGTTACATTACGATCTCCAGACAGTCACCATATGGGGCCATTCTACCTTACTTTGGCCATGTGGTAGATAACTACAGTCTCATGAGAGACCCCCAAAAACCAAAGAATAGCTGCTCAAATTGCAGAATCATGAAAAATAAATAGTTGTTGTTTTAAACCAGTATGTTTGGGGATAGTCTGTTATGTAGCAATAGCTAACTGATACAGGCTCATCGGCATTAATCAGATATGCCGAGCATTCAGTGTAGTTCCTGACACATGGAAAATGCTCTCTATATGGTAATGATTGTCTTGCCCAGGTCCGGGCCTACCCAATCCTACCTTTCATCTGATTGCAAGCACCTCAGTCCTTTACATCCTCTCCAAGAAAAAGTAGATCATGGAAAACTGTAAGTTTGAATTTATTATCTTTCTGTCTTTCATGTGTGTTTTAAGAAGTTGATTTTCATCAACTGTTAAAAAACCAGATAGTGCAAAAAAAAAAAAAAAAAAAGCCTCCTTCTCTCCATCCTTCCTGACCCTGCTCTGCTACAATCTGTCACATACACATCTAGCTCCCAAAAGGCAGTCACATCACAGCACAGCATAGTACCTATTTTATCCTCTTGTTGGTGCTTAGACACCCCTGAAGTTATCTCACTTGTGTTTGCTTGGATGTCTGGTACCACTGAAGGGGGCCCCTCAAACACAAGGACTTTTCTTTGTTTCCTGCTGCTTCCCAGCCCTAGAACACCAGCTGGTCTCCTCCAACAGCACTCATGGAATGTATGTTGACTTGCCAGCGAGTAGATGGCAAAGCTGGGACTCACATTAGGGCAACCAACTGTCCCACTGATCCTGAGACATTTTTCAGGATACAGGAAACACTGAGAAAGTCCCACTCAAACCAGGAGAAGCGGGCACCTAACTGGCACCCAGGTCTCCGCGCTCTCTGTCCAGTGCTTCTCCCTCCACCCTGCCCCTGGGATTCCAGGTCATCTTATGTGAAGTCAAAGACCCTCGTACTTTTCAACAGTGCCTGACACAAAGCAGGCAAATAACATATATGTGTTGGATGAAAGAATGCTGTAAATGAATGAATGAATGGCCTAGCTCCCATAAGTAGAGGCCAAACAGAATCTCCCCATATCAGCTTGTTGGTTCAGACCAGATGGCGGAGCCACTCAGCCACATCATGCCATGGGTCACAGTAGGCACCTTGGCACCCTAAGCTGTGAGCTGTAATCAAGTCCCCAGGCAGCTCCCAGCTCATGCCTTTGGCTTTCTCCACTGTCTGGCTGGTGGGTCTCAGCTGTAAGCCAAAGGCCTACATTGAAGGAGCTTGGACAGACTCACAAAGCAGGGCAGGAAAAAAAAACAGAGAATCCAGATAAGTGGCCCAACTGCATTGGAATTGTTTTTCCTCCTTAGGAACTTCCTTTCCTTTTCAGGTTCTGATCCAGGAGATGAGAGAAAGACTCACTGCATAGCATACAAAAATATGTGTTCCAGTCTCTGCAGCTGCAGAGGGGATAGCTTTAGAACCCAATGAGCTGAGTTAGAATCCCAGCTCTGTGAATTAACACATCAGTTGGCCCCCTGTATCCATGGGTTCCACAGACTATGGATCAACAATATTGGGGGAAAAGTAGCAACACAACAATAAAAAATTACAAATGTTAAAATACAGTATAACAATGTTTACATTGTATTAGGTATTGTAAGGAGTCTACATGGTGTTCCGAAGGTTTCCATACATAGGAAAAATTAACAAATTCATATTTTATGTTTATATATATATATTTATATATTGTGGGACCACTTCAAAGCTGTGGTGTACGAGGAAAAGTTTAGAAATGTTAAGATCATTTAAAGGAATACACTGGAAAATGTAATTACTTGCATAGCAACAGGTATCTTGGACCATGTTCACCATGTGTGGGAGAGAAGGTTCATGTGTGTAGAAAGAGGAGACCAACACAGACAGAAAACTTTGTAAATATTTTGTAAGTAAAGGTACATATAGTTACAATTTCCCATTTTCTCCGTGTATGGGGACTTTGTGAACACAGTGTAGAGATTATTTGAAGTATCCTGGAGGATGTGCATGGTGATACGTGAATACTCCCCCATTTTATATAAGGGACTTTAGCATCTACAGATCTGGGTAGCCATAGGAAGTCCTGGAACCAATCCCATGGATGCTGAGGAACAACTACATATACGTCACCTTGGGCAGATCAGTTAACTCCTCCAAGCCACAGTTTCCTCATCCGGAGAACTGGAGATTCTGGATGTGAAACTCTTGTCACCTAAGAGGCCGTGGTAAATGGTGACTGTCATTATCATCTTTACATACAAGTTTATATCCAAAGGGAAGTTACCTGGGCCAAGGATGGTAGGTGGATCTGGATCTATCCCTGGGTTATGGACAATTACTAAGCCAGTCAGGCTTCATGGACTGGCTTCGGCATCCTCCCGGCGAGGGAGGGAGTAATAAAGTTGGTGGTTTGAGATGCTCTCTTCATAGCCTGACTAAACCCTCCCCCACCCTCCAGGCCTAATGCCCGACTTCCATTTAGATTTAATAGATTTGGGTTTAACAAGATAATTACTATACTTGAAATAAATACCCACTGGCCAGAAACGCAATGCTTACTGCAAATTAGGAACACGAGAGGCCGCCTTGGTTATATCTCTGGTATATCTCAGGCACGGGTTTGAATAATTAATTTGCCATTTCAATAATACACAATAGCCGGCCTATTAAGCCAAGAATCCCGCATTTATTAAATGCTAACTTAGTGGCAAACAAACAAAACCTGAATCAATAGTTTCCCAGCCAATTATTAAAAGCTCCTCTCCCTGAGGATCTGTGTGGGAGGCACAGCATGTGGTTGGGGCAGCGGATCGTAGGAGCAGACAGTGGGAAACTGAGGACGCAGGCAGCAGGCTTTTCCTGTCCCAGGCCCTGCTTAATGGGGAGGATGTTACCGCGGGGCTGGTGTCAAAGAAGGCCGCCTGGGTTCCCCCTAATGTTGTACTACTCCTGTGGCAGCTAGTCATAGATTTGCTTCTTGTTTGGGCTGTTTGGATGTTCTTATTGCCCAAAGGTGAGTCTTAAAGGCAGGAAATTTGCATAGAAAGTGGTGGAGACCCCAACATTAAGAGCTCTCACATCAAGAGTAATGCAATTCCTCTACTAGGTATACACCCAGGTGTTCAAAAATTCATTTTACAAAAAACAGCCCAATTATATAATTGAAGCCCAATTCCAAGACATGGAAACAGCTCATCAATCCATGAATGGATTAACAAATTGTGGTATATGTATACCACGGAATACTATGCAACCATGAAAAGGCAGAGACTTTGCATCTTTTATGTTTACCTGGATGGAGCCAGAACATATTCTTCTTAGTCTATGAGCAAATTAGGGTGCTGGCCTGACTCTTCAGATTCCCCAGGGATGCACAAGGCCTGATCCTTGTGTACAGTTGGTGTTCAATGCCAACATGAATAAGCAAATGATCGAAGCCCAGTCTTTTGATAAGGGTAGGATGCTTCATCTTCACCGTGTAACACAACATAGCAAATTGCTGTGGTGGGTCAAGATAAATTTCACAATTCTTCATTTCGTTCTATATGCATAAAAAAGGATTTCAGAGAAAAAAAGACTTAAACAAGATCTTAAAACAAAAACGAAAACATGCTCAGAGTGTAAGAAGGATTCAACTGATAAAAATTCAAAAGCTAGGAGTTTAAAACAATTTATCATTCCTGTTTAATGTACTATAATAAGCCACCCTCTATTCTTAGTCAATCAGAATAACTCTTGACTATTATTGTTTGTTGTCTCTCTATAAAAGAAATAAAAAAAAATGAGTGGAAAATAAAAAGCCTTTTGTCAGAACACAGTGGACTATCAAACTTTGTATAAAATTCCACTGGCAATGATAAAAAAAAATATTGCTGATAACAAAACCAAAAATGGAGTTGGCACTCACTCCATGATACTGTTTCTTTAACACTGACAAGGGGGCATGGGATAAACAGGCTCTGTGAGTTCACCTTACTCAACTCTGTACTCCCCTGGCAATTTAATGCCTGCTGCCTCTACCACACAACTTCGGAACGCTAAAGCCCAGCACACCTGGATCCACCTGAACTCTTTATTCCCATTTTTCCACAAGGAGCTGCCTATTTGCCTCTACCAGTAATTAAGAGATGGCTTTGTTACTATGCACTCAAGGTACATCAACTCATACCCAGCTCAGTGCCACTGCCCCAGTAACCCTGGGGGTCAAAATAGCACATGCAGAAGGAAATGGGATGAGCGGGACAGCTCTTCTCTCTGGTCTGGCTGGAACACATGCACGCAGGACAGCTTCCCATGTGTGTGTCCTGGGGAACACTGTTCGTAAGGAAAATGCCATTAAAAAAACTGAGTTGTATAGTCAAATAAATTGGGAAAAGACAAAAAAAATTCAACAAATTTTCATTATTACTATTTTTTATACATTTGGTATTAATTTTTTATTTCTATAAATTTGGGTGATAAATATATTTCATTGCATGTATATAATGCATAGTGACCAAGCCATGATATTTAAGATGTCCTTCACCAGAGTAGTAGGCACTGTTATTAGTCACCGTATTCTGCCATCAAACGTTGAATTTATTCCTTCTATCTCACTGTATGTTAATACCCTTTAGCTCACTTCTCTTCACCCTCTCTCTCTTCTCCCTCATAATCAATTGTGTCATTCTTTATTTTCTTTCTTTCCACCCTACCTGCATGTAATGAAGGTTTTTAGCTCCCACGTTTAAGTGAGCACATGAGATATTAGCCTTTTTGAGCCTTGCTTATTTCATTTAATGTAATAACTTCTGGTTCCGTCCGTGTTACTGCAAATGACAGGATTTTGTTATTTTATGTAGCTGAAAACTACTCCTCCATTGTGTAAATATGCCACATTTTCTTTACCCATTCACCTGTTGATGAAGACTTGGGTTGACCCCACAATTTTGTTAGCGGGGATAATGCTACAATAAACATAGGAATGCAGGTTTGGGCATTTTTGATGAGAACTTGATCTTATGATCCGCTTACTAAAATCTCTTCTCTATTTTCCTATTGTGCCCAGAAATAAATCCAAACTCCTATGCTTGATGTTCTGGATTCTTAGATCTCACTTGTCCTGTAATCTCTCCATCCACTACTTGGCCTACTTGGCATCTTTTCTCCTGCACTATCAGGCTTTGCCTTTACACACTTCCAGAACCTCTAACCCCTGATCTTACAACATTGTACTTTTTTTCTCACAGGGCCATTCTTTCTTCAGTAAACTCCATATATAGTTTAATTCTCTTAGTTCCTAGGTATACAGTTAAATGTTACCTCCACAAAAGACCATTCCTGGCCACTGCACTTACACACAGGTGCTCATCACTCCCCATGATTGCAATATAATTTTTTCCATCCTTGTACTTTGATACTTTAACTACATTGGTTTGTTTCCTTGTAGGTTGTCTGCACCTAGATACATTTTAGTCACCTTGGCAATAGAGACCATAGAGACCGTGCTTTTCTCCTTAGTACTTGAGAAATATTTGTTGCATGAGGTAGAGAAAGACGTGAGGGAGATGCATAGTAATATTGTTCTAAGTACTTAGTGTAGAATGCAGAGCAATTTTAGGTACCAAATTAGTCATAAAAGTAGCATATGACTAACTGAGAAAACCTAATACCTGGAGGATAACCTTTGAGAAATTATAGCAAGATGCCTAGAATCATTTTATCTTACTACAGAGAAGTAAAAATGGATGAAGAACTGTGTGGCACATATAAAAAGATAAAATAAGATAAATAAAGGACACCAGAGAGCACCAGGACAAGGAAAAGATTCTCACATAAACTTTGATAAGGCGTTCACCAGTTGGATGGTAAAGACAAAATGAAATTTGTAACAGAACTCTACTTTATGCTACCTGCAGATTTCAATATTAGTTAAGCTGAGATTACTCCTTGGTTGGGAATATAATGCTCTTAGGAGGGATCCCTCTCATACATTGTTCTAGGAATGCAAAGGTTTCAACCATCTCAAAAACTATCTTTATGGAAAGACACAAAACGAAAATGCCATTTAACCTCATGATTCTACCTCTGAGCTATGCCTTTATGTAATTATACAAAATAAGCTTTATGCTCAAAGGTGTGCATTATAATGTTATTTAAAGCAGTGAAATGGAATAAACAGCCTAAATGCACTAACATAGTAATTATTATGTAGTAAATAAAATTCTGTTTTAAAAAAGTTTATAGGCCTGGCTCAGTGGCTCACACCTATAATCTTAGCACCTGGGAATCCAGGGTAGGATTGAGTTCAGTTCTTTGAGACAAGCAGATGCTGAGTGAGATACCCATCTCTACTAAAAATGGAAAAACTTAGCCAGGCCTTGTGGCACGTACCTGTAGTGCCAGTTACTCCGGAGGCTGAGGCAGGAAGATCACTTAAGCCCAAGAGTTTGAGGTAGCTATGAGCTATGATGATACCATAGCACTCCACCCAGGGCAACAGAGTGAGATTGTCTCAAAAACAAAAAAAAAGCTTATAATATTAAGGAGAAGCATATGCTATATTTTTAATGAAAACAAATTTAAATATCTATAATGATACTTTCTTCCTATTATTTTGAATTTTAACAAATTTTAAAAAATGAACATACCTTACTATGTCATTTACAGTTGAACCAAAGAACCAGAATCAGGGCAGGGCGGTGCCTCACTCCTGTAATCCTAGCACTTTTGGAGGCCAACGGAAGTGGATAGCTTAAGCTCAGGACCATCCTGAGAAATAGCATAACCTCATCTTTACTAAAAATAGAATAATTAGCCAGGTGTTGTGCTGGGCATCTGTAGTCCAGTTACTTGGGAGGATGAGGCAAGAGGGTCGCTTAAGTCCCAGAGTTTGAGGTTGCTGTGAGGCATGATGCCACGGCGGCATTCTACCTAGGGTGACAGAGTCAGACTCTGTCTAAAAAAAAACAAAAAAGAACCTGAACCAGTAAAGTGAGTGTGTATGTAAACATATTTAATATAAAGCATTGGTATGTGCAGGGTACTGGCTAGCTAAGCAACCCTAAGGTCTACAGATAGGTAGCAGGAAGGAAGGATTAAAACAGGCAGCAACCCCCAGGGCATGAGTTGAAGCTTCTTGTCCACAGAAAGGCATCAGGAGGAAAAGCGAGCAAGTGTACATCCAGCTGCTGTCTGCATCTCTCAGCCAAGAGAAGGCCTAAATATTCTTCTAAAGGGCTTCCAACTGATTAAATCAGGACAGCCCAAAATAGTCTTCTTTTTGATTAACTTAAAGTATATCCATTTTGGGCTCTAATTATATCTCCAAAATCTCTTCACAGCAGTACTAAAGTTAGTGTTTGAATAATTGGAGAAGGTGTGTGTTTGCCTCAGAAAGACTGCTGCCTCCCTTTAATCTTCCAACTTTCTTGAGAGAATGGCCGCAGCCAGCCCTAACTAGGAACTTGCTGGGAAAGGAATTTTGAGGACTGTAGCTCAGACCAGCCTAGGTGATAGACACACCACAAAGCCTTCACAATTGCTTTTATAAATGGAAAAAGAAAAATAAGCTTACTCATACATCATTACCTATTAAAGTATTAGAAATAAAAGTAAAATATTATTGATTGAGACCTACCATGTGTCTGTCACTTGGCATGTATGATGCGATGCAATTTGTCCAATCTTACAAAACATGTATAATTTTTTTTCTGACTCATCAGCTTGAATGAAAGTCACAGCTTATCTAATCCTGTAAAATATTTATACTTATTTTTTCTGACTCATCGGTTTGAATGAAGGCCACATAAGAGAGTAATCTGGTCTGTTTTGTTCAGAGCTCAATTTCCAGTGCCTGGAAGAGGAGCTGTTACTTAATAAATACTTGGCAAATAAATAAATAAGGAAACCAACAAAAAAAAAATGTCCATCGAGGTTATGAGGCAAACACCATCGCCGTTTTACAAGCAAGAAAATAAAAGTTCAAATAACCTATAGCATATATGGGGGAAAAAATAGTAAAACAGGTTTCAAACCCCTATAACGTTTGTTTCTAAAGTCTGAGTTATTTGTGTGATAATACCATATGTTCTAAATGCATCTTTTAAATAAATCCACATATAGATATCATGTGAACTAAGGTGTCGTTTCACTGGAGGCTCTAGGTGGAGTGTCTGAGATCAGGAGGAGGATTATCGCAAAGGTATGAGTGGGGACACTGAGGCCCATGAAGACTGGGCTGAGAAGCAGAGATCGCAGTGAGGTCAGTGGAAGGCCATTTAGTCTGGAAAGAGCCCCCTCAGGCTGATCCGGGCTTGACGATGGACAAGATCAATATGAAAATCAAGTGCATTATCTTTGTTTATATCCCAGGTACTGGAGTGTGAGAGTCTCCGGCACGCGGAGGAGCTGAACTACAGCGAGTGATGGATGACCCACTTAAACGATGCTTTGCAAAGCCTTCATCGCGTGCTGGCAGAAGAGTCACAAGAGGATAAATGACTTTCTTTTAAATTCCCAGAGCAGGAAGGAGGAGATGGACAGTGTGAATGTCACAGTCCTCATTCGATTGATTTCTCAGCTGCTGATGCTAGAGGGGTCTCCAGAGAGAAGAGAGGCTCACAAATACGGCATCCAAGGAGGTTTGAATTGTGTTTAATGAAATCCCACAAATTACTTACCCATTATAAAGGAATGTAAACTAAGAAAAATGAAGAAGAAATGACATCAGTTGTGCCATCACTACTATATTTTTTAAAAAAATTTTTCCCTTATAACTTATTAAAACTGATTTTCACAGGTAAACTTACGAAGTGTCAAACATTCTTCTTGTACATTTTTTAGTTAATCTCACATTAATAAAATCAAATATGTGAAAGGGAAAATTAATAAACTATCAAATTGTGAGAGAAATCATTTGAAATGTGCAAGTGTCCTCTACTTGCCCATCCTGTACTTTCCAATGAAAGTGTGTTTTCACATACAACAGCAAATTTTCAACCAGGAAACAAAAAGTAATCAATGATTTTTGAACAGTCTGCAATGAGTGCTTACATCATACCTACAGGAGAAACTAGAATTCAAATTATTTTTAAAATATCTTAAAATAAACCTTATCAGGAACACATCCAGTCTTAAACATAAGCAGTGCCTGCCTCTGAGATTAATCATCAGTTTCGAAATTGAGCCCTTTGGTAATGAGTAGGTGGAGGAAGTCTGATAAGCAGGGAAAGTCTAGGCAATTGTGACTTGTTTCTGAGTCTTATTCCTTAAGTTATTCATTCATCTCTTCAAATATTTTGATATTTATTGAGCATCTATTTTAAGTAAGGTTCTGTCTTGGAGGTGGAGGCTCATTGGTTAAAGATGCAGGTTTCCGGTTTCAAAGAGGTGAGCTGGGGACATGTCATGCAAACAGGAATCTCAATTCTATATAAATACCTGGGGTAATAAAATAATGAGGAATGTGCTGCTGGGGACACAGGGGAGAGATATTCCAGCTCCTCTCAAGGTTTTATAAAATAATTATTTAGGAAAAAATGATGGTTATGCTGAGGTTTGAACAAAATATTTGGAGTGAGCAAGTTAAAGAGGGTTGAGGTGGAGATGGAAAAGAAGAAACAACCACTTGAAGACTTAGGTACCAAGAAGAGCTTGGCTGTCTGTGGAGAACTGGCTTGCCAAATTGAGAAAGTACCCTGCAGTGATGGTCATGAAGCCTCCAGAACACACTCTAACATTCAGAGAACACAAATATAGATGCATCACCCGCCTGACAAAGGAAAGTTCTAGTCATGGATACGTGTCCTGAGGATACAGTTGCAACATCTCTACCCAACTGGTTTTGGAATTCTATCCAGCAAACTCCAATTTTTCAACTGGGAACTAACAGATCGGAAACACCATCAGAAGATTTGCCTATATTTACACTATGTTAAAAGCCTAGTCAGCAACAAGCGAACTATGTCTCCTGACAGTATCTCTGTTACATGATTTCTACATTGAGATGTATGCACGAGATCTGAGATGTATGCACGAGATCTAAGAGTCTATGTTCAATGAGTCTTTGAGGTTCACTCAATTTTAAAACAAGTGTTCCTCATCTCTGAATGTCCTTAACCTTGTAACAGCTACCCGAATCTACCCCTTTCCTCGGTTGATTCTGCCTAAATCCTTCTTCCTCCTTTTTTTTTTTAATTTCAGAATATTACAGGGTATACACATTTTGATTACATAATTTGTTTCTCCTTTTTCTTTCAACTCTGTCCAAACTTTATCCAACCTCATGCCACATTGCATTAAAATCATCGTCCCTTTGGATGTTTGCTGCCTCCACTGAACCCCAAGCTACTAAAAGGTAGAGACTGCATCTTGTTCAGAGTGTAGGTTTTGAAAATGGTAAGGATAGGAAGGGTGGGAAATCAGGATGTTGAAGTAAGGTGTGGCCCATTACGAAAAGGCAGAACCAGCACCTGACCTTGTCCCAGCAGGGAATTGTCTCCCTGAGACCTCCTTCTACATCTCTGGCCTCCAATCCACTGTATTTCCTGTCCATTCCTCTCCACCAACAACCGATTCCACCCCACTATCACAACCACCACCACTACCCCCAGTACCCATACTGGTATCTTGTTCTCCTAAGCCAAACTGCCTCTTCCTCTTTGATTTGCCTTTATGGCCCAAGAAATCAATTAATGCCTCAATAACTTTCAAACATTTTACTCAGATTATTTAATTTGACAACTGTCGATGATACAGACAGCAGGCCAAGCTTAATGAAAGAGAAACATCTTCCAAGCAAATATCTGACAAAGTAGTTTTCCATGATATATAAAGAAATATACAATTTAATACTAAAAGATTAAATGACCCCCACACAGGGATGGGGTAAATGAAAGAAGACACGACCCTGGGATGCTGATGATTTTCCACTTTTGTCTGTGTGCTTGGTTCGTGACTATGCTTTCTCTATGCAGATTCATGGAGGTGTACATTTGTAGTTTGTTCATATGCTTAACACTGACAGAATTTTATTGAAAGAAGGTGAATTAATCCTATTTTCAGACAAAAATTGCATTACATATTTCCTGGTTTATAGTAGACATTTGAAAAATTATTTTTGAACTGGAAAAGTCATCTTTCCAAGGAAGTAGCACACAAAGATATAAGAGAACTTTTATTTTATTCTTCTGTTTGGTGAATATAATTTATAAGCATTGCCACAAATATCATTTCTTTTAGGTAGACACTTGTATTGATTGTTTTCGTATAGTTCCTGGGTTTAATCTTCAAAATCAGCCAATAATTATGATCACCAACAATGTGATAAGGATTTTTCTATTTAAAGTCTTCATTAGAATTGATTGCAGCAGCAAAATTTTAAGGTGTTATTTTTCTTATCTTTTCAGAATAAGAAAATGGAACCTAGTGGTATTTAAGTGACTCATTATTAAATTCAGTTCTTCTAATTCTAGTTAAATTATCCTTCTTTTTACTTTAAAAAATGGGAGTAACTGGTAAGAGAAGGTTCTTGTATGTCTGCTCCAGCCAGTTTTTGTGTCATTTCATTCTTTTCAGAACAAAAAATAAAAAAGGGCTTGTGACCTTTCACAGAGGGTTCACAAAGCATGCTTAGGCTGATGCCATCTGAAATAGCTAACTCTAATTGCCAGGAGAGCTGTGGAGACCTCTTTGGCATTCAGAAATGGACCTATGAGACCCTCCTGACAATCCAGCACAAATCCTCATTGTCTCCTTTTTTTGTTTGTTTTAAACGTGCACTCTGTCTGTAACCTGACAAAGAAGACTCTTTAAAACCTAACCTTGTTTTTCTGTTTCTGTTTTTCTTTCCTTTTCTTTCCCCCTGCCCCACATCTCACAAGAAGCACCCCTGGGACATCTGGCTCAGGCTATTGACTGAACAGGGATTCCTGAAGAGTTATGTTAGATTGAATATAGGGGTAGGGTTCATTCAAATGGGATGCAAAATGCTTTAGAAGGAGCATAGAGTTAGAAGAAAAGTATAATTTAAAAAACATTATTTATGGAGTGCTTAGCATATACAGGATACTTGAAATGTATTATCTGATTCCTACAATAGATTGAATATGTCTACCTTGAACCCTCGTGAACTTATCATGAGTGACATGTCTCACCAATCGTGGAACCAAGCCATTAACACCAAGTAAAGCTAGTTCAGGTTCTTCTGGCACCTCACCTCTCACATGAAATCTTCCCCAGCAGCAAACCACTTTTCACTTCCTTCTTACTACATCCTTTCTTAAGGGACCCTGTCTTTAGCTTACGCCTGCACAAATCTTGATGACTGAGAAAATTCTGGTTTCTATACAGAGTCTCTCTTCCTTCACCATCTTCCTCTCCCTCCCTTCACCTCCCTGTCTCTTCTCCCTGAACTAGAACTATCTCCCTCCATCCTACTCCAATCTGACCACAGATTGTTCAGCCTTAGCTTATTACTTTCTTCATTATGCTTTACAACTAGACTGGTGTAGTTAGTGGAACCATCTCATCCAGAAGTTATTTATTTCAGGAAATAGATCTAACTTACAATCAGGATTACCCTTCTTATTCTAGTTAGAGTCTTTGTTTTTCTCAGTCTTGATAACTGTTCCCTATATTTGTTCCTCCATTTAACATATACACAGAGAAGACATGCTGATATTCTCAGTAAAACCATACTAGCAACAACTGAATGATAATAAACCTTGACAGAAAACTGTAAACTAAATTCTTTATTTCTCACTTTACATTTATGGTAACTGAATATGGAGGAGTTAATAAAAGTGACTAATGCTACCCAATTACCAAATGAACTCTCATGATTCACATTCAGTTTGCATTAAAGAATCCAGATCCTGGGATTTCCAATGGGACTAGACCTACTTATCAGTTCTACTAAGCTTTAATTTCTTCAGTTTTAAAATGAGGATATTAATATTTTCTTTTTATATTTTACTTTATGACTTAAATTATAGTCTTTATATTTTATAATGGCATAACAGGAAAAAATATTCAGATATTGCCTACTATTATTATTCTTACTCTTTAGGCTTTGTTTTCTTTTCAGGTTATATGGACAGCCTATGGTACAGTTCAATTCTGATTTTTGCCAGGCATTTTCTGTAAACTATCCCAGAGTTTTTTTCTCTAAAACTCTGAATTGTCAGAGAAATCCCCAGTGACAAGCATTAAGAGGCATGAAAAGAGTAAGTAGAATTACAGTACTTGGAGATTTTATAATTTTTTTTCTTTTACAGGATTTTTCTTTAGTTCTGTCATGTTAAAAGATGAAGGAATGGCTGCTTATTTGATATGCTTTTCTTCTAAAAACTCCATTAAAAATCATAGCCACCAAAAAGGAAATCAATGCCTTGAATCATTGTCAGTTATGTAGAATATCAAACAGTTGGTAGCCAGAATAATTGAAGAAATTATGCATAGCTTTCTGTGTCTGCTGGCCAAGCGTGTTAGATAGCCTGACATTGAAAGAGGCTGAATGCAAGGTTATCAGCAATGGGTTCTTATAAATATAAGGAAATTTGTTTTCTTATGTCTTGTTTAGTATGCTGTCATACTCATACCTAGTAGAATAAATCATTACATTTTAATATTCTGCTAAAGTCCCAAACCACAAAGAAGTACAGAAAATACATACTAGAAAACCATTTTAGAAGAGGTATTTATATTTATTAAGAAATTAATATTATTCTCTAATTCAGTATTAAAAGTTATTTGATATGTTAATCAGTACTTGGGTTGTTTCCACAACTTGGTGATTGTGAATTGTGCTGCGATGAACATTCTAATGCCAATGTCCTTATGATAAAATCATTTTTTTCTTCTGAGTAGATACTTAGTAATAAGATTACTATTACTTAGTAATAGTAATAAGATACTAAGTAGATACTTAGTAATAAGAAACTAAGTAATAATATTCAAATGTAAGATCTACTTTTCACTCTTTGGGGATTCTCCATACTTCTATTCATAAAGGCTGTATTAGTTCATATCCCACCAACTGTGTAAAATTGTTCCCTTCTCTCCACAACCATACTGGAATCTATAGTTTGGGGACTTTGTGGTGGGGGCTAGTCACTGGAGCTAGGTGATATTTCAGGGTGGTTTTGATTTGCATTTCTTTGGTGATTAGGGGAAATGAGCATTTTTTCCTGTGTTTACTGGCCATTTGTCTGTCTACTTCAGAGTTTTGTTCATGTCTCTTGCTCACTTACATATAGGATTATTTGCTCTTTCCTTATTTATTAATTTGAGGTCTCTGTAGATTCTAGTTATCAGCCTTTTGCCAGATTGATAGCATGCAAATATCTCCTACCATATAGACACCCATCTATATGCTTTAGTTATTGTAGCCTTAGCTGTGCAGAAGCTTTTTAGTTTGCTCTTGTTCCATACATTTATTTTTTTGATATTGCTGCAATTGCCAAGGAAATCTTCTTCACAAAATCTTTTCCCAGGGAATATTGTTAAGAGATTTCTCCACACTTTCTTGTAGAGTTTTTGTCATTTTCTGTTTTTAATTTAAATTTTTTATCCAGCAAGAGTCAATTTTTGTAAGTGGTAGAGGTGCAGAGTTTTAGTCTTTTATATATGGCTAAAAGTTTTCCCAAAACCATTTGTTAAATAGGAAGTCTTTTCCTTTTTTGTTTGGTTTATTGAAGATTAGATGGCAATAGGTGGCTGGGTTCCTCTCCACATAGTTCTCTATTCTATCCCATAAATTTCCATCTCTGTATTTGTACAGTACCCTCCTATTATAATGACATAGACTTTAGTATAACCTGGTCTGGTAACATGATACCTGCAGATTTGTTTTTATTTCTTAGAATTGTATTGGCTAATCTGATTTTTTTCTCATTCCATATGAAATAAAGTACCTTTTTTTTAAAGTTTTTGAAGTATGACATCAGCATTTTGATGGGGATTGCATTAAATCTGTAGATTGCTTTGGGAGGTATGGACATTTTAACAATGTCAATTTTTCCTGACCATGAGCATGGTATGCTCTTCCATTTGTTAATATCTTCTGATATTTCTTTTCTGGGAGTTTTACAGTTCTCTCTATAAAGAACCTTCACATCCTTCAGTAAGTATGTTCCAAGTTATTTCACACTCTTTGAAGCTACATTTAAGGGTATTGTGTCTTTGATTTTATTGTCATCTTGATTCTGATTGGCATATATGAAGGCTACTGAATTGTGAATATTGATTTTACATCTCAAGATGTTACAGTAATTTTTGACTACTTTCAAGAAACTCATGGTTGAGTTCTGTGGTTTTCTAAGCCTAAGATCATATCATCAGGGAAGAGAAAGAATTTGACATCTTCTGTCCCCATTTGAGTATCCTTAATAGCCATCTTTCTCTTGCATAATTCCATTAGCTAGAACTTCCAGCACTGTGTTGAATAGTGGTGGTGATAGAGAGCATCCTTGTGTGCTTCCAATTCTAAGTGGAAATACTTTTAGTTTTATTCCATTCATTATGATATTGACTGTGGGTTTGTTATAGATGTCCCATCTATGCCTATTTTATTACATATTATTTTCAGAAAAGGATACTGAATTTTGTGAAATGCTTTTTATGCATCTATTGAGAGGATCATATCATCTTCATTTTTGCTTCTATTTATGTGCTGAATTACATTTATGAATTTATATGTTTAAACATCCTTGCATCCCTGAGATAAAGCCCACCTGATCATGATGAATGTATTAATAAACTGTGATATAAATGTTATATCATGGAATACTATTCAGCCATAAAAAAGATGAAAATGTTACATCTTTTGTATTTGCCTGGATGGAGTTGAAGAACATTCTTCTTTGTAAAGTATCACAAAAAATGGAAAAGCATGTATCTAATTTACACAATACTAATTTGAAACCTACAGATTAACAATTATACCTCCACATGAACAATTAATTTCAAGGGGCAGAGGGTGAAAGAGGGAGATAGGAGAGAAGAGGAAGGAGGAAATCAGCAAGCTTTCATCTAATGGGCACAGTATAAGGGTATATAGCACACACCCTGGGGGAAGGGCTTAACTTCAACTTCTACTGTACTTAACAAATGGAAAATGTAATCTAATCATTTGTACCCTCATATAAATCTGAAAGAAAAATAAAAAATAAATAAAAATAAAAGTTTTTGAAAAGTACTTCATACAAATTGCATTTTTATACTTCTCTTCCTATCCAAATAGCATATATCCTTCAATGTTCAGCATAGGAGTCTCTTCCTCCAGGAAGTTACCAAGATTTCACCAAATGGATGTAAATAAACACTGACAACATTTTTTTCTCTTTTACTCTTACACACTTGTTTTCTAATTTGTATTAACAGGTAGTGTTCATGTTTACTCTTGCTATTGGGGACATTATACAGTACTGTATTTAGCAATAGGGGAGCCAGAAAGTGAACATCATAATATATTTTGTTAATATTATGAATATAACAGTTGCCTGATATTTCTTTTGTGCATGAAAGACAAAAAGTTCTTACCCTGGGAAAGGTAAAATATAATTGGCTGAAAAAAATTAACATTTTCAACAATAGTAATAAAAAGAATTGCCTGGGTATAGGGAGCAGGTTATTATTCTTATATTGAGTGATTTGACATTGAGTGATTTTTTAAAAAATCATTAATTTTGTACTTGGATGTGCAATATCTACCTCAAAGATAAGCAGAAAAATTGAAAGGAATAATACAAATGGTACATGATTTCTGTTGCGGGTCAGGAGTGCTGGTTCCCTGAACCCAGTTGAACTGGTTTAAGCACTTTGTAAAACTGGAAAGTTCAACTATGGCATGGAAGGAGTTGAAAGAAAAAGTGGGCAGAACCCTAAAACTGGTGCAGCAACAGCAGTGTGAATAGAAAGCAAAAGTAACTATGCCAAGACTTCAGTATAACAAGAAGATATTTTCCTTCAGAACAAAGTTTAGAACACTTCCAAAGACAGGTGGAAGTGGATCCCCCCCATGAATGAGAAGAGGGAAAGACAGAGATGCAAAGGTAGTGCAGAGGTATCAATACCCTCTTTTTCTCAATTTAAACTAATATATACTCTTTAATTGGTCCCTCCATGCCTCCAGGCAGATTTATCCTTTCTATTTGTCAGTGATTATTGTCCTTTCCTATTGGTTATTGATTACTTGGGTTACCTCACATAAAATGGGCTAGAGTGCCGTGGCATAAGCCTAGCTCACAGTAACCTCAAACGCCTGGGTTCAAGTGATCCTCTTGCCTTAGCCTCCCATATTATTTTCTCTTTTTTTGATGAGAGATTCTGAGTAGTTATCTAACTGTGAATGTTCCTCTAGGCCCTCCAGACTTCTTATTCATCAAGATAGGCTTTCCTACCATTCCCATTGAAGCCCCATTCTCTACCCCTTCTCATTTCCAAAACTTCTTTTAAAGAAAGTATACAACTAAATGTTCTGTGGGAAAAAAAAAAAAATGTTTGCTAACTCTAGTGTTCAAAATTTATTGAACACTAATATTTCAGATAGCCTAAATCATATAGTTACAGTAAGATACACACCTACAGCGACAATATCCTGGAAACCATAATCTCCTAGGGGATATAAATATTCAAAATACCAATGCCCATAGTCTTAGGTTCCCCCCAAAGCTGACACGGGATAAAAATGTAATTTATATGGTTCATTCAGGTAGTGAGCCCAAGATGGTGATAAAGAAATGGAAAATGAGATAAAACAAATAAAATTATGTGTCAAAGAGCAGTTTACCAGTCTAGGCAATTGGGGCACAAATACACTGTGACTTCTGGTAGATAGTTTAGACTGCTATTGAGGAGTGCTGTCAGTGTTAACTCACCTGAAGGCAAAAAGAAAGTTTGTGAGCAGATACAGTGGTGTTGCAATAGTGCTTATTATGCATGATATCTGAGACTATCTGAGAAATACAGAGAATAATGAAATACATAAAAATGTAATTGAATATAAAGTGCCATAAAGTCATCAGATGCAAAATCAACTCCACGTAGGGATGTGGTGGCAGGAGATATCACAGGCAGAATAATCAGGAAAGGTGACTTAAAAAATATGACATTTACTGTATCAGTTATTTTATTGTTACAAAACAAATGAGCTTAAAAAATAGTGTTTTAAATGAACAACACTATATCTAGCCCATAATTTTGCTTAGAAATGTCTCTAATGGAGGCCATTCTTGGCTGATCTTAGCTGGGTTGCTCATAAGTATGTGAGTTGAAATGGAACTGGCTGTTTCTTGATGTCTCCCTCACATGTATGGCAATCAGATCAGTTGGCTATGTTATTGATGCATTACTTGTAACTGAACCAAGAGTCTCACCTCAGCCAACACAGAAGTCTTGAACTTTTTCCAGAGTGGCAAATTTTCAAGAATAGCAAAAGCAAAAGCTACAAAGTCCAATTGATGCCTACACTCAGAAGGTACTTGTTGCTTTGGCCTTTGGAAAATAGATTTGGTAGGTCTTCACTGCAATCTACTGCTGTTTCTTTTTCTATATTTGGTGGAGTTGGGGGTCTTCTTTTTTCCCAAGCTGGAAAAGAGCTACTGACTTTGAAGAATCCACTCAGCCTGATAACCAAAGTTCTGGAGTTTCTGGTATGGATAAAAGCATTATCATTTCCTCTGTCACATTTTCTCCCTTTGTGTCCTTTTTATCTCCTTTTCTTCAATTCTTACTTTCATTCCCTCTTTTTTCTCCTTTTCTCTTCTTTCTCCCTTCTTGCTCTTTAACATTCTCTTCCTTTTAGTCTTACAACAAAAGGCCACTTCAACACCCAAACTCTGAGACAAGGTAATTAAAATTTGGGAAGGTACTGAGAAGAAAAAATTAGGGGAAGGATTGAATCAGAAGAAAACACACATGGGAAGGAATGACAAAAAAATTCTGGCAACATGAAAAATCAAAATAGAGGAAACTCCCCCCACAAAGGAACATAAGGCACTTACGGCAGAGGATTCCACCTATAAAGAATTAATGGAAATGACAGAAAGGGGATATAGAATATGGATGGCAAAGGTAATATAGGGAATTGATGAGAATTTGAAAATAACAGAACCACAAAATGAATGAAAGATATGAAGAATATAGAAAGAATATGGTGAAGCTTAAGGAATTGAAGGAGTCAATCAGGGAATTTAAAGATGCTGTGTAGACGGCTTGGTGCCTGTGGCTCAAGCGGCTAAGGTGCCAACCACATATACCTGAGCTGGTGGTTTCAAATACAGCCTGTGCCCACCAACCAACAATGATTGGCTGCAACCAAAAAATAGCTGGGCGTTGTGGCAGGTGCCTGTAATCCCAGCTAATTGGAAGGCAGAGACAGGAGAATCACTTGAACCCAGGAGTTGGGGGGGTTGCTGTGAGCTATAATGCCACAGCACTCTACCCAGGGTGACAACTTGAGACTCTGTCTCAAAAACAAACAAAAAAAAAAGATGCTATAGAAAGCCCCAATAGCAGACTAGCCCATGAAGAAGAACGACTCTGGGAGCTAACGGATAATGCTTTTCAACTAACCCATATAGTTAAAGAGGCAACAGAGAAGAGGTGAGAAGAGAGATAAATCAGAACATTTGTTCAGAGAATGAGGGGGGGTCTTCTCAAAGTGTTAAAAACTATGAATTATAAGAAGAGACACAGAAGGAAATTGTTAAGTTCCCCAAACATAATAATAGTAATGCTATAAATTATCAAATTACCAAAACTTGTGGGATACCACAAAAGTAGTCCTAAGAGAGAAATTTATCACATTAGATGTTTACATCCAAAAAACAGAAAGAGGGCAAATCAGCAACCTAATGAATCATGTTAAGGACTGGAAAAGAAAAAGCAATGTGATCCCACCCCTTTCAGAGGAAAAAAAATAACCAAAATTAAATCAGAAATAAATAAAATTTTAGACAAAAGAACATTCAGAAAAGTAATGATCAAAAAGTTTGTTCTTTGAAAAGTAAATAAAATTTATAAATCTTTAGCCAGATTAACTAGAAATGGAAAAGTAAAATCTCTAGTAATCTCAATCAAAAGTTAAAAGGGGGGGCGGAGCCAAGATGGCGGACTGCAGCCAGCTTTTTACAGAAGCTCCCGTCCAGAAGGAGGCTGAAAGGACAGAAGTTTAGCTAATTAGCTGATGGTTTGGAGCAGAGCCAAGAGAGAAGATTGAGGAGCACACTTC
>CAUYQV010145395.1:0-10567 GCA_963574575.1 Galagoides demidoff | reverse complement strand
AGTTGTCATCGTTGTTTAGCAGGCCTGGGCCAGGCTTGAACCCACCAAGTTCAAGTATTTGGTATTTGTGTCTGGTGCCCTACTCACTGAGCTACAGGCACTGAGCCTGGTTTCAGATTCTGAAACAGAGGCTAGAGGAAGTTCCTGGTTTTTGCTCTAAATCTTGTTATTAAACTCTCCTCCTTTTCTAAGAGTAGAATGTGAACGTTTTAAAACAATAACTATGAAAATGACATGAAGGCTGTGTTAACCAGTTTGATGGAAGTATTTCGGATTGTGTGTGAAAACCCCACACTGTACCCTAGAAGTGAATTAATGTACATAGTTACCATTCAATAAAAAAAAAATTGAATATCTAGTGTTTTCAACAAAGGGAGATATGAAAATGATCTGAGTATCACACTGTAAGTAATTTACAAACATAGAACACTTCTCTACTTAATGTCCCATCCACCGACTTACACTACCCTTCTCTAGCTGGGAATGGATAGGCAGATTGTCAGGTGTGTCCAACCTATTTTCTTCTCTGCTGTACATTGGAAGAAGAAGCATTGTCCTGGGCCATGCATTAAGTACACAAACACTAATGAAAGCTGATGAGCAAAAAAGAGGTTCGTGCATAATTTTCTTGATATCTGACATCACAGATAAGCAAAACAGGCCTCAAATAATCTACATGTGGGTCATAGGCCACAGTGTGGACACCCTGGCATAGATTTGTAAGATATCCTGACCCGTCGTGGAGAAATTCCCATGCAGTAGAATATGGAAAGGATTTGAAGTTACCACATTATGGTAGGAATAACTTCAAATCTAAGGTAGGAAGTTTTAAGAGAAGAAATAGACCAAAACATTATCTGAGGGCTATATAAGATAGTATTTGAAAGTATCCACGTTAGGTGATTCTGCTAACTTCTGTAGGTCTTCTCATCCATAAAAGTATAAATAATATCTAAATTACATTTGACTGTCAAGATTAAATGAAACAACCAAGTCTGTGGAAGTGCATTGTAAAATTAAAGATTATTCAAATTTAAGAGATATTTTTCCTGATCTAAGTGAGCATGACCTACTCTGCTTTATTTTTCTGTGTAGTATTTATCACTACAGAAGTTGATTTATGTCTTTTTAATTTTCTGTGGGAGGGCAGGAGCTTTATTTATTGCTGGGGTCCCTTGCTGCATGGTAGGTATTGAACAAAAATTTACAGAATGAATAAATAGCAGGTGGGTTTTTTTGTTGTTACTGTATGAACTGAATTATTTCCATTCTTTTACCTGTATACTAATAATCTTATTTCTTCCTTCCTCTCAGGGCCTAATACACACAATTTTATCTCCTTCAGTACTGTGTGGTTAGATCCACTAATTTCCCCATTCATTCAATACGTTTAGTGGGTATGGAAGAAGCTCCCAAGTTCTCCCTTACTCTTGTGATATTAACATCTCTGGGGTATTTTCATACTAGCAGACACTCATGGGAGTTTGGAAACTCAGGCTACTTGTCTCATCATGATCACTACCTACCTGCATGGTGAACTTCACTGGAGAATTAAATATGGCAACTTTAACAGTTAACTGCATGAGAAAGACACTGTTATCTATTGATTTGAATGGATTTGTTTCCTCTTTATTATGTTCTCAGTACTACAGTTATTGGTTCCAAGCCATTTCCAATACTAGGCTTTTCCGGATTTGCAGCGTCTTTTGCTGCCTCAGTAACCTTTTTGATAATTACTTTAAATGTTATCATGCATTGCAATCAATGGCCTTTTTAATCACCATTATAATTCTTCTGTTGAATTATACTTGGAGCAAATTTTATCTTTCATCTGTAATACATTGCAACTTCATAGATATTGGCCTTCTTGGGAAAATTGCCCATGCTAAGTAAGATAACATGGTGCATTAACAAACTTACTATGAAATGTGCCTTCATTTATTCTTTGAGAGAAACAAATTAAAGACAACACACAAAAATTCTCATTGAAGTCAAGGCTACAATTCCTGAAGCCCAATGTGGCATTTCCTAACTCCATGATATCCTCTTGGCTTATTTGTTCAAGTACTTTCCTGAACCTCAAAATGCTTTTTCTTTATCTTAACATCTACTGGCCTTGATAGTTCAACTCAAATGTCACCTCCTCCATAAAATTTTCTTCAATGCTTTAACTGGAATTACTTCCGACGTGTCTTAAAATTATATAGCCCTCCCAATAAATAAAAAAAAAAAGTTTTATTGAAAAATTGTTTCTGGGAAAGAAGATATAGGAAATTTGTGTTGGTTAACCACATGATACATTTTAAGTACAGGTTGTTTGTTATACAACAAAGTACTGATGAATACATCTCCCCCCTTAGACCTCTGCTTAAAATTTTCATTCATTTCTCCTTGTTCAGAAGATTGTGGCACATAAAGCTGGCCACAACTTTCTGTACCTTTCCTCCTACAGTTCCTTTCTGGGTTTCTGCCACTGGATCTTTGCACATCTATTTTCACTACCTAGAACATTGTTCTTTTCCATCTTTTCCCAGTTTGCTTTGCTTCTGCATGTTCTTCGCTTGAGAGATACTTACTTAAGAATCTTTTCTTGGCCAATCCAGAAAAGTAAAATACTTGTGTTATAGGTGCTCATGGTTGAAATTACCCCTCCTGTGTAGACTTGTTATCAATGCTGTAAGCTGCGTGACAATTTGATTGACACAGGTTTCCCTCTCTAGTCTTCAGCTTGCTGAAGGCAAAAGTTATTTTTTTCCCCCTCTTACATCCTTAGTGCTAAGCACAGGGCCAGACATAGACAAAGAGCTTGGTTAACATTTGCCAAATGGATCAAATCTGAGTCATGCGCCCTGGTAGGGAGCTGTCTTATTTAATGTTGGCACTCAGCCTCATTGCCTAGAGATTAGATCAAGAATGGATTTGACATTGGTGATTTTGAATAGTCATAAGTTTTTCCTACCAGATGGTTCCAAATGCCCCATTAGCCATTGTTTATTGAATTGCTAAATCCTGTAGGTATGTTATACCTTAAGTGACCACAAATGCACAGTACTTTTTTGTGTGTGTGTGGGCTGGGTTTGAACCCACCACCTCCAGCATGTGGGGCCAGTGCCCTACTCCTTGAGCCACAGGTGCTGCCCCATAGTACTTTGAAAGTACTATGAAATGTAGCGATGATAGATGCAGAATATCTAGCTCTCCATTCAATAGCGAAAAAATTTCAAGCAGGTCATTTAGCTCTCCTAGGCTCAGTTTCCTCATCTGAGGAAAAAGAACAATAAAGCTCACTTCTCTAGGCCATTCAGGTTATTTAATAGAATAGAACATGCAGTGAACTGTGAAATGCTGTTCAATGTAACCTACTAGCAGTAGCCTAGGGTGGTGCAGGGAGATTACACCCTTCTCCCAACCTTAGTTAAACTATGTATTTTGCATTTTTAAAATGATTGAATTTGACCTTTGATGTCATGTTTTTTTTTTTTTTTGAAAGATGAGTAACCTCTACTTTGTCACCTGAGAAAAGATGGCTTTAGATTAAGAGTTTTCAGGGGAGTAGGATGTGATAATAAGAGCTGGAAGGTGCAGGAATGGTGAGCCAGTTCTGCCGTGCCGCTGTTCCCCTGGGAGGGAGGGCACACTTGGGCCCAGGTAATGACTCCCTTTTCCCTGGGAAGGTGAGCGGCTGGCTGGCTCGTATGATTCACTAACTGGTGCCACTGGGTGGCAAAAACCTGGCTGTGGTTTAAGTCTTCACACTTGGCTTTTTGACCTTTCCCATCCTCACTTGGATGGACTTGGTGCCCAGGACAAAAGTTGTCTCTGAACCTTTAATTACTTGAGGTTATTCTATTTTCCTCTCTAGGAAGAAAGCACGTAACTCCAGGTTTAGACTTCTGTTTGGCAGCTAGTGCACAAGCTTGCCCATTAATTAATGTTTCATGTCATTAATTGGCTGTCTGTGTGATGACAAGGAGAAGAGGTAAACACTGTTTGCAAATCAATTGAATTCTCATCTGAAGCAGCATTAAGTTTTCAGGGTGGATAAAAACAATTACAAGCTTTTTCCCTGACTAGGCTTCCGGAGCCTGGCTGATAAGATTATTGAACCGAAGAAATATTCAGAGACAATCTCTGCTTGCAGATGTGCTAATTGAAGGTTTTCTTCATTGCCATCATCTCCTTTGAAACTGCCTCACTTGTTTGGTGTGGGTCAGGGATGAGACCAGAAAGACAGTATCACAGGGTCACAATTTTCTTCCCCACACGCATTTATTTCTGCTCCTATTAATTTGGCCTCCGTGATCTATTTAAATCAAAATCTCTAACAGATGACATCTGATCATAAATATAAACCAAATATCCTCTTCTTCCAAACTCCCATTCCAAGCAGCCTTGATGAAGAGCCATTTGGTGGGAGCAACTCACTGTGCTCACCTGTAATGGGGACTCAGTGTGGTCCAAAGTGGAGGCACAGAGCAGGGAGCCCCGAGCCAGAAGTCAGCACTCCTTGGCAGCAGGTCAGAAACGCATATCCTTAGGCTTGCCCCAAATCACTGGGTCAGAAACTCATGAATTGAACACTGTGTTTTCATGAAGGCTAATATTTAGGAGCCACGGCTACTAAGGAAGGCTGCGTGCACTTAACATGAGGACTTTTCTTCACTGAGGAGATCGGCTTGTTGAGGAAAAGTCTAAGAGGTGACTTGCTTTAATGAGGTGACTCCTCTTGACTCCCTGATAAAATGTTATGAGAAGTAAATTGCTTTTTCTTGGCCTCCAATGCCCCGGTAACATTTGGCCTTGAGCAGCTTCTGACCTCTGGTAGTAGAAATGGTCACTTCAATTATTTCAATTTCTGATGTTGTTGCTAGTTCACTGGGGTGAACGATTAGGGGCAGGAACCTAGTCTTTAAAAAACAGAGGAAGCAGAGGACGAGTTGCTCTTCTTGAAGGAGAAAATTCTCATGGGTTGAAAACAGCATTCTGCTGAGGAAAGGGAAGGGATTGAGTGTGAGTCTTGGAAACTTGTCACATTTCCAGGCTAGGGGAGAGATGACAAAGACGCTGTGAATGGCGTTCTGCTGATTCACACGGAGAGCTGAGAGGATCAGAGCTACTGCCCCTGGCTGGAGGAAGGAACCCAGTGTCATCTTCTCTCTGTGGTGGCCATAGAAACGTGGTGAAGTCATTCCAGAAGGGATCAGGGAGAAAGTCCAGAAACCAGCTCTTCCTTCAGATGGGGAAACTGAGTCTAAGTATTCACCTCCACATCCTTACAGTTTTCTCTCAAATCCTGTTCCAGCCTGCTGAGTCACATTAACATTCCAGTGACTACAAACATCCTGGGACCCTGAGACAAGGTTGTGTTTGCAGTTAGAGAGCAGGACTGCTTGACAGCCAGCAAGTAATGGGTCAGGTCCCGTGGGCCTAAGCTGGGGCCACACAGTTCTCTCCATTACAGGTTGATGATGAAGAAGCTCTTGGGCCCAGACAATCATTTCAATATTTACCAATTCTGAGCAAATTATTAAGGAGCCAAGGGCTGTTGGGAATTCCAAGTCAGGTTGTTGAATGGGGTAAGTTAGTAGCAAATGAGAAGAGGTCATTTTTAAGGAGCTTTTTTGTCTGCTGCTAAACTTAGAATCGGGAAATACTCCTTTTATCCCAGCCCTGCTCTCTTTCCTCTTTCTTTTCTTAGTTCTCTCCCTCTTCTTCTTCCTCCTCTTCGTTCTTCTCCCTTCAGTTGCAGAAGACTTGCTTGGATGCAGAGTGATGATGGTCAGGTCTCTATACAACATCCTTCCAGGAAGAGACATTGTTCTTGTTTTATATTTACTTAACATAATAGATATATTTTCATAGAACATGAAAGCCCACTTAAATGTACAAACACCATGGCAGGTTCTTTGGTTGAAGACAAAGGAAAAACACATTTATTTTAGGTAGCCCATGTGTGGGTTGAGACAGACCATTTTGTGGTCCATTATTTCACTTTCTGACAGCATCCTTTCTGATTCACCCGTGCAAGTTTCAACTTGTTCGACTTAACGGTGTTGCTGGCAGGGCTTTATTTGTTGCTGTCCATGCGGATTTTACATTTTTTGATTTTTGTATAACTAAAAACTTTTGTAACGTTAAAAGTATAAAAGACAGGCGGCTTTTGCTTTGCCTAATACCACATTAACGGGAGCATGTAAATATCAGAAACAGGTCCTCAATTCACATAGGCCTATGGGTTAATGGCAGTTCTGAAGCTGGAATGAACTTTCAGATGTAGGTCTTTGTACCCTTTGTACCCCCAGAGTGCCTAGTTGTTGGGGAAGGCTAACATGACAGAGCATGATTTTAGATGAGCAAGCTCAGATTGGCAGAGAGCAATTCCCTGAGAATTCATGCCTGGACTGTGATCAGGAAATATATCTCAGCTGCAGGGGGACAGAGGAACTCTGTTTTAGTGAAGGGAATTCAGGTATTGACTGCAGTCTGCTCCTTGCACTGCTGGGATCATTTGTGCTCTGTAAGTTCACCCACTTGGGAATAGCTCCTCTAGGATTCTGGCTAATCTCATTTCCGTGGGGAAATTTAGTGGGACAAATCCTAGCCCCACTGCTGCCATTGATCTTGAGGCCTCAACTGATGCTCATTTCCTTCCCGCATGATCTGCTCTGACCCTGTCACTTGCTGCCGGCATCTGTTCTGGCATGGCTTACCTGTGGGGTGACCCAGACTCTTATCCCTAAGGGGTCTGGGGTCACTATGCCCTTCTCGGGTCCTAAACACTTCTGCAGGGGAAGATTAAAAAGCTCTACTGAGTTGCATAAGTCCCCAGAACACTCTCCTACCACCAGTGTGTGTAACTATGTGTATATCCTCCTAAAGATGAGGGTCAAGTACTCCTTCCAGCCTGGTAAACTTCCCGTGCCTGGTCTTTTGGTACAAGGTAGCTGAAGTGAGAGGGCAGCAGCCAGAGCTTACAGCTTAGTGGGACTATCCCCAGGCCTCTGTCCCTTTGGTAATCAGGACTTTAAGACCCAGGAGATTCCATTTGTATATATGGAAGGGGAAACTCTACCAGCAGCTAACTGGGGCTGATGATGAGCTGAGTTAGTCCTACTCTCCACTGTTCAGACTTATGCATTCTGCATACTGGGATTCAGAGCCATGCAATGGGTTTAGGGCATGTAATAGGTCTTGGAGTGTGGTGCCCATGTTTGTAGGTATTGATATTATTTCCAGCCGATGTCTCCTCTGTGCCTTCAAAATGTTATTCTATGGCACTCTCATGCCAACATTTTCTAGTGTGGTATCAGATGGATAAATACTGTGGTTTTGTGTCAACTGCCTTGCCTCCTTTGCTGTCAAGTGGACTCTAGGGCTGATGAAATGTTGGCAAGAATCCTGTGTTGGTAGATTCAGCACTTGGTAAGCCCTTATACACTGATGCTGCCCAGAGTCTGCAGTCTAAAAGGGCAAGCCCACACTTAGGTTAGGTGAACATGACTTGCTGTCCCTTGCAGGGTGAAAAAGCCCCAATGTAATCATCTTGCCATGAAGTGGCTAATTAGTGTCTGAGTAATGGTGCTATCCAGCGACCTCAGCCCTGGTCTCTGTAGCCAGAAGATTAAGCATCCTGCAGTAACAGTAACTATAACAGCACAGGTGCATGGGAGCCGACACTGCTGAGCCTGTGCATAATCTCTATTTCTGCTGCTTTGGCTGCTGTCTTCATGTAGCCATTGTGCCAGCATTGGGGTGGTTGGTGACCGAGGTTGGCTGACATCGACTGGCCAAGTCATTTTGTCTATTTGGTTGTTCAGTGTCTTCCGTGATAGGTCGTCCTTGCTGAGCATTAACCTGTGAAATAAAGATCTTAGTCTGCATTCAATCCCATGGGTTCATTCACATGTCTCTTCCACAAATACATTTGCCCTGAAAAACTTGCCCAGTCATTCACCACTGCCTTTTCTAAGCAAGTTGCTCTAACTTTTAAGAAGTAGGTTCCAATCTCAGGGTCTCACTCCTTCCCAATCAGCATGCTGGCCGTAGCTTGGCAGACTTTCTGGGGTTGGGTTTCAGCCTTCTCTGAAAATTATTTAATTATAGTTGATTTGGGGCCCAACCCTCAGCTTCCCCTGCCCTCTGGCTACAGCAGATGAACATCTCTATAAGGCTGCCAAGAGGGCCCTCTGGCTCCCATAATCTGTCATGAATGAATAATTGAATCACTGTCAGCATTTCCTCATCTTTCTCTGATGCATCAAGAGGCTCAACAACCTTCAATTTTAATTGTCTGAATAATTGCTTTTTCTTCTGAAATCCACAGATACCTGAGATATCACAACCACCAGTAATTCCCTTCCATCTGTGCTCCGTTGCAGTTCACCACCAGTGAAAGTTTAACAGTTATCCGGTACAGCCTACGGGCAGCTGTAAGTTCTATCCCAACTACCAGTGCTGGTCTCCGTAGCCCACAGATTACACATGATGTGGTCTTGACTGTCAGCCAACTGGCAAGTGAAGCCAGCTCTGAAATCCTACTTTAGATTCTGCTTTCTAGACTCATCTTGGCACCAGTGCTATCTCTTGCCTTCCCTGGGAAAGGAACTCATCCCTAAGACTCTAAAATGAACGTTTGTGTGTGGTTGGTTTATCGGAGGGTTCTCTTGGGAACCTTACCTGCAAGAGAATGAGGGAAGTCGGATTGGGCAAGGAGAGAGAAAGAATGGCAAGTCAGGCGCAATGGGTCGTTTCCCAGCAGGAAAATCCAGGGATGACTGTCAGGCAGCCCAAAGCAACAAATGACTAACACATATATTTTCCCTTGGGAGTATATTCTTTTCATCTGCTTGAGAAGCATATTTTATGTAAGTTAGAAATTATGGGCTATATATTTGTAATTGGACCTGTGTGTCCTGCAAACTCTCAGGATGGCTACACTTAACAGCCATTGTTGTTTGTATTTCTCTTTGTTTTGTCTCTTATTTGCATATCAAGCCACTCGTTAGACTTCAATAGAAGTTTTTCTGTTTATTTGTTTTTGCTTGTGGTGGAAGCTTCTCAAAGTTAATTATGCTTGCTTTTCCAAGAGAATAATATGCTCTCAGTTTGGGATAATTAGGCAGTCTAATTAACCTTAAAAATACCCCCCAAACATAGCTTTATAGTGGCTATATCCCCTTCGTTAGATGAGTTTGGCTTGTCTTAACTGGCATAGTTAATATTGCTTATTTGCATCTCATTTCCCACGGTATTTAGCACCATCTCTTGTAATGAAAATACATTTGAGAGTACACTGGAGACTGGCTTAATGGAATTGACTATATCATAAGCAGAGGTGCTTCTGTAGGCCGTGGCTCTATCTTCATATTTACTGCAAGGCACTTAAGGGTACAATTTAAAGTGAGAGAAGCTTTTCGAATAATCATTTTTTAATAATTAGCTTAGGAATAATTTGGAAACTATCACTTGCAGCACTTTGATAATGTAAAGTAAGCTATTTCTGGAAATGTTAATGGAAAGCAATTTCCTTGGAGATTGCAGAGTTAAAAGATCTGTAAGAATGGCTATTAATTATGGCCCCAAGCTCACTCTCTGTTATTAAGTAACACAGTTATAACGCAAGATAACGCTGCACTCACATGCACACACATTGCCTAGCACCTCTCCCTTCAGACATGGGGATAGTCTCAGCCAGTATGAAATTCAGATATTTGTAAAAGCAGGCATCCCCCCAATACAAGGATTCCACCTGCAACCCCACTGTACCGCCTGCATGTAATTTGCTATGACTTAATGAAGAGATGTGCAGCAAATACTTAGAATTAAAAAGTAAATACACCGTATTCAACATTTGAGTGTTGAAACAACTAAAATAAGTAGGTTTTTTAAGACCTGCTTTTCCTTCTGCTACTGTATCAAAGAAAAACAAAGATTTCATAGTTTCGGTGCAGAAATACAGAGGCTGGGATGCACGTAAGGCTTTGATGTGACTAAGACTCAGTGTCCTCAGTCTCAACCCTTCTATCTCCTTAGATCCCTTCTGCCCCCCTTTCCGATCAAACTCTTCTTCTTCTTCTTCTTTTTTTTTTTTTGAGACAGAGCCTCAAGCTATCCCCCTGGGTAGAGTGCCATGGCATCACAGCTCATAGCAACCTCCAACTCCTGTGCTCAAGCGAGTCCCTGCCTCCACCTCCCAAGTAGCTGGGACCACAGGCGTCCGCCACAACGCCGGGCTATTTTTTTTGGTTGCAGCCGTCATTGTTGTTTGGCGGGTCCAGGCTGGATTCGAACCTGCCAGCTGAGGTTTATGTAGCTGGTGCCTTAGCCACTTGAGCCACAGGCACCGAGCCTTTTTCATCAACATAATCAAAACATTGAACAAAAATGCCTCAGCACCTGTGGCGCATAAACCTCAGCTGGCAGGTTCGAATCCAGCCTGGGCCCGCCAAACAACAATGACGGCTGCAACCAAAAAATAGCCAGGCGTTGTGGCGGGCGCCTGTGGTCCCAGCTACTTGGGAGGCTGAGGCAGGAGACTCGCTTGAGCCCAGGAGTTGGAGGTTGCTGT